>LPNX010815720.1:11939-27515 GCA_001517045.1 Pseudotsuga menziesii | reverse complement strand
GAGATGTAAAGTTTTGCAAATAGATGGCCGATTAGAGGAAATTCTAGAGACTTCCTCTTATTTTGTTGATAGATCTCAGGACGTCATGGAAGTCCTGATAGCAAGAAGGACAAGGTTGGAAAATAATGAGGAAACTCCTGCAGAGCTGCCCTCGAAAGATCAGCGAGCCCTTCAGCAGGATTATCACTTATTAGAATTCGCTATAAACACAGCAGAAGATTTTAAAAAGGCTGTTAGGAAGACAAAAGGAGCATGCTCAAAATTCTTCAGAAGGCTCCTGATTACATATAACTGGTGTCAAGTAGAAGTCAAGCAGAGGCTAGAGGTTTTTCCTGACCACAACTCATTTGTGGAGATTTTACAGAAGAGGCATCAAGAGGAAGAAGAAAAAATACAGCACATTAAGGCCCTCGACCACCAAGTCTTAAGGAGTGAAGTAGATCATTCACCCATCAGTGTGCAGCTAATGGAGGACCAGCTTCATTTGAGTGCGGCCAAAATTGAGGCCATCAAGAACCAAGCTTCTAAATTAGAGATAAACATTCAATTCTTGGAACCTTGTGCGTTTGAAGGCATTGCCTCTGAGGCTTTGGCATGGAAGAAATTTTGGAATACCCAAGTGGGGCCCTCCTCGTGAATGATCATTCACTTTTGTAATATGTAACGATTTTATAAACATTTGAGTAAAGTTTTGGGAGGCGAAAAGTTGGGAATCCCAAGGGTTATTTGTGGGCAGCCCAACAGTCTCATCCTTTTGTATAAATATAGGAAACTTAGAAGAACAAAGGGCTTTTTCCCAGTTAGACATGAAAAGCGATATTGTAAGAAGAACTACTTTTTTTTGCAATAAAGAATTATTGTTTTCCTATTGGAGAAATATTGGTGGGACTTTCAAATGTTATGCTGTGGATTGCGGAAATATGAACTATTTTGTTTTTCCAGCTTTTGTCCATAAACCATGAGATCGTTCTAACTCTTAGAGCCTATGTTCTTGTTTGAATGTTTTCTGGTTTATTCTGTGGATTTACCACCATGAGTAATGTATGTTGTTCATACACAATTGGCTATCTGGTTGTCTAAATATCTCTAATCATTCATGTGTCGTAGGAAGGAATATCAGCTATCTGTAATTTCTCTTTATAATGCATGCACAATACACATTACTCATAAATAAGTTACAATTTTGCTCCCCGGGGATAGATAGATTGATAGATAGTTAGTTTTATTTTATTATTGCATATGTGATCGATATGCTTGAGAGTTCTAAGACGAGAGGTAAGAACCTGCGCATCACGGTGTGACTGCTCCTTGCATCCTTTATCACCCTGCATGGTTAATTAGGCATATGCATATCATACTTAAGTCAAAAAATACAAAAATACACGGTGGACTGAGCTGCAACTGGTAAAACCTTTGTTTTTGTTACTTGACCTATGATAGCCGTACCGCAAACCGGACGGATTCCCTATACCAAACAGTCACGGGCTAGTTGGGAACGTTGACTGGGGAGAATCCCTTGCTGTTGTTGCTTATGAATTTCCAGGCCTCAACACTTCCAAATATGTATTAAATGAATTAACCATATGTCAAAGTTGTCATAAACAACAAATTTTGAAATTACTCAATTATGATAATAACCTAAGGTGAAAATCAAATTTCCAAGTACAAGTCAATCTCTTCAAACCATAGATAGGGAAACCATAAGAAAACCCTCACCGCTAACTCCTCCTTCCTAGGAATCACTCCCAATCAAAGGCAGTCACTCCACTAAATATCCTCAATGTGCCAACTTCAACACTGGCAATTCCTATGTTGACCCTTTTTGGAGATCACTATTTTCTTAGGTGTCTAACAAGGGTCCTATGTAGTCTAGTGTGTTGGCATTTTCAATCCTCATCGAGGGAAGGTCCCACACGAAGCACTTAATTTCCAAGAATAAGGATATGGAGGGAAGATGAAAAATGAGTCGGTGTCATTTAGATCAAGAATTCATTCATGATTTAAACTATACTACTGTTGTACAACTCTGTAAAACCATTTTTATGTATGAGTTTGTAGCATGAAATATATTTATTGTAATATAAAAATAAATAAAAGCATCGACATACTAGTCGTCCAAATAAAATAGACCATACACAATTTCATAAGAAGGGGGGATTCCAAATTTCCATAGAAACAACAAATTCTAGTACATTATAACGCCTACAACAAGGATACAAATGGTTCACACAACACCATAATACCAAAACCTAATATACAATAGCATAGCAATTCTCAACAATAACCCCAAAATGGAAGCAAAAGACCAACAACCAATGTACTATCAACAACCTCTATGTGCAGCATTAATGGACTACTTATACAATGCATATTGATTATATATAGTGTAGAGAGGGAGGATAGTATGGGCTTGAAAAAAATCACATAGAATTGTTTCTAAGAATATCCTTAGTGACATCTCAAATAGATCAACAATTGAGTAGAGACTTTCCACCTTGATTAGAAATACTTTATACTAAACTACTTAAATTATTATTTTTCTATGTGCTTATATGTCATCCAAGAATTAAGATTATACTACACATTTTTTCTCGAAATGAGGTATTTGTTACTAAAAATTGGGGGGTGTTGCATTTCATTACAAGAAATGATCAAGAAATGATCCCCGTAAGGGAAACTATATCCCTAGGAGGTAAAAGAGGACCTAAAAACTCTTTTGTAAAGAAGACCCATGCCTTATCGATTGGGCTATGGAGTCTTCATAATCCTTACAACATACAAAAATAATATAGATGTATATCCAACATAAAAGGAAAAAATAGATCAAAATTAGAAATAGGAAATCCTATTCTAAAATGTATAAGTTTGTAGAACAATAGACCATTAGGGGATGAAATGCTTCAAATATTTCTCATTAATAGGAAAATCCAATGATTCCATGATAAATGGACCCAACCTAATATGATCAAATTTTCCATGATTTTCAATTTATTCATGCTTTTTATCCCACATTTATTCTATTTCCTTGAAGAGGTCTATATTTCCCATTGATTTCAAGGGATATAATTATGGGCATATGTATTTGGAAAAAAAACTAGGGAAATCACAGTCCTCTCATCCTATCAAAAAACTACATTGAATGTATACATCACTATATTTGACTTATATGTATGATGGAGATTTGATAGAGATTCTATAGAGTCCCACATTTATTCTATGTATATTTCCTTGAAGAGGGGGTTATATATTACATAGACTCAAGTGGCTATAATTGTTCAAAGACTCTAGCAAGAGGAAACTTAGGGTTGCCTATAGTAATTTGGAATTTCTTAAAGGCTACCCCAAAATGGGGTAATAAGAAACTTGTATTGTGGCTATAAATATAAATCCAAAATGACTTACCATAGAATATTGGAGTTGATATTGTAATTGGGAGACTCATAATCTAAGGAAAAATAACCTGATAATAAAGAATGGCTAAAACCGACCTTGAACCAAAAACAAAAATGATATAGAGCATATATGGATAATGCTCAAACCATTTGTTCTTTGTAATAGTGATTTCACTCTAGTCCCTAATTTGGCCATACTTGCCTTGATGGACAAGCATCCACTTCGTATTTTTTTGATCTAAGAGCCCCATTTATGATAAGTTATTTATTCATATTAGGCATGTTCATTGATGTTAATTATAACATGTGAATGCTCATTAATATGATAACAACATGATTGTTGTTATTTGATTTTAATTGTAGGGACATATATATATATATATATATATATATATATATATATATTGATCCAGATAATGATGGTTGTGCTGAAGAACGGGTGTTATTAGATTTCTCTGCAGGGACGTGTCTACAGCCTAATCTAACATTCAATATAGGGAGGTGAATCCTAATTGACAGAATATATGCAATCATTGAAAGCTTCCTGAGATTTCTAAGTCATTTCAAAGAGGAGAGAGGGGAGGAAGAAAGGATATTACCTCTTGAAGTGTGTCATTTGTGGAAGATCCTTATGCTTGAGCATCCATGGTCTTTAGGCCTCCATTCACAGCAATCTTGCTAGTTCCTACCTCTAGCATCTGGAAAACTTCAAAAAATTGAAATCTCGCTACCAAACATTTACAAAAACACATGAAATACATAGATTTAGTCACAACAATTGGGGAAACTTGAATTGCATCATATTAAAAATAGGAGGAAATTGATTACAACCCAATAATAGGTGAATCCCTTTCTCCTTTTCTCTAACCCATCCTTCTCCATCAAATATAATTATCACCAAAACTCTTGATATGAAAAATATTCTATCTAGCCTCTAAATCCTACATCATGCCTTTGATTTTCTTACTTGTCCTCCCTCCTTCACCTCATATGCCTTTATTATATAGAAATAGGATTTGAGTCCTCAATCACTAACCATGAAAGTGGGTTTAATATTTTTGAACCTTTTTTTATTCTTTCCTTAATAAAACCCACTTTCCTTAGTTTTTAGGCATTTTACTTGAATTTCCAGGTTTTTAGGGAAATTAATACATATGCCATGTATTCTTTCCACTCTAGGAGTTGTGGTAACTAGGTTTTGATAATTAAGTAGTCTTGGTATTGAATTATTTTAGAGAAACATTGGTCCTCAAGTCCTTCTTCCTTTGCAGATGTAGTGGTCCGATGAGAGATCAAAGCTCTCAATTTGTTCCAAATTTAGGTCTTCATGGTGCGGGAGAAAAGAAGATATGTTTTTAGACCCTCATCTTTGAGGGTGTTAAATTTATTGTTAACATATTCCCCCTAATGTGTAAGGTCTGAAGCTATGCTAAGGGATGAAATATATTGATTTCTCTTTCATTCTAATACTCTTTGTTTTGATACTCTTTAGTGATCAAGGCATGAGGGAAAAGGATGGTTTATGAACGCAGGAGTTGGACAAGCACCTGCAAATCAAACAAGGAAATTTCCAAAATATATGATATCTTCCTAAGGTGGATATACCCATACTCAGTAGTAAAAAAGCATGGCCACGAGCAATACACAGTGGATCCATGTCAAAAAGAAAAAAAGTATACCAGCACTTTTTGATGAGTGAAAAATACCCAGGTCTTTGTGGTGCTTTGATATGGTAGTCTAATCTTGCGCAACTCGGGAAATGCATCGATGAGTGATACAACTATTTTTCCAAGGTATTCAAATAAACCAACAATAGTACAAGTCTATATCATGTGAATAAATGAATCAATTTCGAGAATAATAAAACACCATCCGATTATCGATCATTGATGTATACCATTAACAGATGCAAGGAGGTCCACCGATAATGATGATGGAATCCAAGTTACTTAAGTACAAACTGACAAGTGTGAATATATTTTCTGAAGTCGAACAGTTATAGAATCAAAAAATCAAGTGTTATTGGTGTATACACATTTTCATTTGCGAGGAATCCTACCACTAATGACGGCAATATCCAAGGTACTCACTGGGTTTTTCTAGATCCACTTCCTAGATGATGATTTGGCATCGATAGGAATAGATCTGTCAGAAGGTGGGGCTTAATGCATCCCACATCAACTGGTACGAAACTGAGATCAATAGGTTGATATAATTTGGTGGAGTTGTGAGATCCAACATTGTATACTGACACAAGGAAGGTCGACATGATTGTTTAGGAATATTTGAGGAATGGATGAAACTATTTTGACTTCCATTGAACACATAACACGACATAGAATAGACTCCCGGCAACATAAGAGTCGAGTAACCAACCATTGTAAAAAATTTCAACTCCAAATGAATTAACGAAAGCTCCATGGATGACAAGAAGGATAACCTATTGGTGTAGATCTATTCTGAATACTTATACAAGTTCCTAAGGCACATGTAAATGGTGTACTAAGAGTGGATACAAAATTATGTATAGTGTTCAAGGGCCACTATTACTTACTATTGTCTTTATCTCAAAGATTCAATATGACACGATTCAAGTTTCCCCTTTTTTGTATTTTTGTATTTTTGTATTTTATAATTTTTAGTGCTTTTCATGTTATTAGCTTGAAAAAGAATAAAGAATGCTATAATACATAAGAGGGATTGAGTGTTGCAAGAGAGTGCGCCTATGTTTCAAGAGAACGGGTCAGAACAAGGCAAGGAGATGTATTGCAAACATGGGTTGAGATAGTTGTGCACACTCTTTCGTATGTTCCCTCCATAGGTAGGCTATTCGAGGTAGGATTATGTGTCGATGAATGGTGAAATAGAACCAATTAACTGTGATTTTCATCCAATATGGGGTCTTGGCCAAGTATGAAAAAAGGAGTGATGGTTTTAATTCATATTGATTCTTCTGAAAAATATCAACACCATGGATCGTGGTCTGTCATTCAAATCCTAGATCAAATTGTTTGAACATGTCAATTCTACCAAAATCCTATAAAAGTAACCATAACCCAACCATTTAGGAAACCAATAGGCTTCAATACATGTATTTAATATCTGAAATAACAAAGAAAAGTAGATGACTCATTTTTTACCATTCTTGTAGGAATCGCCTCTTTTGCGGATGCATCTCAGAAGCAATGAACCATTTACTTGGTAATATGCCAGTTGTAGATGAGTCTTTATGTTGGAACGGGAAATCGAAATAGTTCAAAAGTGTTTTTGAATTTTCCATATATTCAAATTTTTATGAAATTTTTGAACCTTTTCTGTTGAAGAAAAAAAAAGTTTATACTACTCTTTTTGGTATGTGCAAAGTTACTGTAAAGATTGTTTTGAACTTAAACACACTTTTTGGTTCATGATGTAAGCAGTTGTACTTTATACAAAGGAATGTTACTTCCAAATCTACTTATGCTTTGAAATATTTGTTCAATTATTGTTCCATGCATTCAAAATACATTCTTGATTTATCAGAATGATGTATGACAAAGATGCCACTCAAGGATGTAGTTAGCTAAGGAATCATCTAGACTATTTGAATTTCTAGGAACATGAATATATTCAATGAATTCAAACTGATGTTCTAGAAGACAAACTCGTAGAAAATTTCTAAATAGTATAGGATCGTGGACCTGATACTGACCATTTAACTAAGATATAACAAGTTTTGATTCTAGTTTAACAGTTATTCATTGGATGCCAAGGGTGTTGGCCTCGACTAGAAGCTCAAATGTTGCGCTACACTCTGCAACATTATTGGTCATAGGTCCAAGAAAAGAGCCTCCCGAACTAAGTACTTGATTTTCATGTGTGAATATTACCCATGCAATGGAAGCAATGTTTCAAGAGCCAAGGCTAGCACCGTCCGCATAACCCAAATAAGTGAAAGGTTCCAATGACATATGTCAAGTACAGGTACTAAGCAAGATAAGTGTATGCACAAAATAACTATTGTACAAAAGTTTTTTACATATCATACAACATAATACAACAAAATGTCGTGAGGCCTCAGTGACTATGCAAAGTATTTATTCAGATAGAGACCATTTATGATCTCTAACAAGGGTTCCCCATCATAATTGACTAACTCATATGCACCTCTTTTCAATATTGTTTTGACGACAAGTGAGCCAAACCACTTAGGTACAAATTTCCCTTTTCCTATTTTATCATTGTATTAGAAATAAACCAAAGCTAAATCTCCTTTTGAAAAGACTTGAGGACAGGATGCTTTATCATATTGGGATTTGACTAGTTTCTTGTGTGCTTCTATGTTTAATGAGGCCTCTCTTCTAGTTTCATCAAGAGAATGAAAGTGGAGGAGTCTTTCTTATTTTGTATAAGTGTTCAGTAAGAGTTCGATAGCCACTTTTAATGACGGGATCTCACATTCAATTGGAAACATGGTTTCTTCTCCATAAACCAGCTGAAAATGAGTGAAACCAGTTGTTGTTTTAGCCGAGGTACTGTAAGCCCAGAGAGCAGAGAATAATATCATATGCTAGTTAGTTTTGTTTTTATTAACCGTTCGCTATAACATGGTATTCAAAACCTTTTTGTGGCTTCTACTTGACCGTTGCATTGGGGATAATATGGTGAGGAAAAATCCTACTGTAATCCTAACTTGGTCGTAAGTTCATCCATAAAGGAATTCCTAAAGTGGCTCTTGTTGTCTGTGACAATCTCTTAGGCTACACTGAACCTAGTTATCACATGATTGAATAATAAATATGTTGCATTTTTTGTCGTGTTGTTGAATGTAGGCATTGCCTCATCCAACTTTATAAAGTAGTCCATTGGTACTATGATGTAGTGGTGTCCATTAGATGAAGGTGGGTTGATTGTCATATAATCAATGGTCCATTTTGAAAATGGACCCACGATTACTACAGGGTGTAATGGAGCAGGATGTGCGCACATTTTTCTTGTATAAATCTGGAAAGGATCACACTTTTTAATGGAATTGATGCAATCTTTGAAGATTGTGGGCCAAAAGTATCATGCACGCAATATTTTATGGGCGGTTCCCCACCTAGAAATATGACCACCACATGCTCCTGCATGGAAATCATTCAATACCTACTCAAGTTCTTCATGGACTAAATAATGTCTTAGCACTAAGTCTATTCCTCTATGGTATAAAGTATCCCCAATGATGAGGTATCTTTGTGCCTAGTATCGGATGCGACATGGTTCAATGCTAGAGAATTGAGCATCTATCCTTTGGGTTTGGAGATATGTAATTAATGTTCCATACCAAGGATCAGTAGTGGAAATGAGAAATAAGTATTCATCTTCCCAAGACTCTTCTTCTATTTTTTCTTATTTATTGTTGGGTAACTTAGACACTATCTCTGTGAATGTTAAAGACTTCTTGGCTTTACCATTTACGAATTTGAGATCAAATTCTTGCAAAATTATTATCCATTTTTTAATACCTGCCACCGATTATTCGATGGGACATAATGTGTTTCATGGGGTTCATTTCAGCCACTATAGTCATTTTTATCAAAAGTATAAAGTGTCTAAGTCTTTGTACAACAGAAACTGTTGCCAGGGCTAGCTTCTCTACCTGGGAATATATGAATTCGGAGCCAACCAAACCCTTACTAATATAATATATGACATGTTCTTGAGATGAAACATCCTCTTAGACCAAAACCATCCCTAAGGTGGATTCAGTTGCTGCCAAATATAGTATAAAATCTCTAGTATAGTCTGGGGGGCTAAGCACTGGGGTTGACACAAGGGCTTGTTTCACTACATCAAACAAACGTTGATCGTGTTCATCCCATATGAAAAGTGCATCTTGTTTTAAGAGACACATATTGAAACCTTTAGAAATTTCAGCATTATTAGCAAGAAATATTCTCAAGAATGTTGCTTTTCCTTGTAGGCTTTGAAGCTGTCTAATTTTTTTCGGGGAATGAAACTGCAATATTGTCTCAACTTTAAGGGGATCTACTTGTATCCCATCCTTCGATACAATTAAATCAAGTAATCTCCTAGACTCCATGCAAAATATGAGTTTATGTGGATTCAATCTAATGTTATACTATCGATATCGAAGGAAAACAACACGTAAATGTGCACAATGTTCCGCTCTTCTCCTAGATTTGGTCATCAAGTCATAGAGATAAACCTCTATGATTTTCTTAATATCGTGAAAATCATATGACATGGCTCTTTGAAAAGTAGCCCCGACATTTTTAAGGCCAAAAGGCATTTTTCAATACGCAAAATTTCCCAATGGGAAAATGAAAGTCGTTTTGTGTTGGTCCTCTTTCTTAATATGAATTTGGTTGTAACTAGAGAATCCATACATAAATGAAAATATTTCCTTACCGGCACACTCATCTATAATATGATCAATGAAGGGTGTGGGATAATTATCTTTGGGGCAAGCCAAATTTAAATACCTAAAGCCATTACAGACTCGGCTTGTCCCCTATTTTTTATTGACCGGAACATGATTGGATACACATTCAATCAATAGTACAGGGTAAATGAAGCCAGCTTTAAACAAATTTTCTACTTCTGCTTAGATGGCAACGGATTTCTTAGGATTCATTAGACGGATTTTTTGTCATACAGGTTTGAAATTTGGATAGGTTTTTATGTCATGTTCGACGATGCTAGGATCGATGCCTGGCATTTCCTCATATGACCAAGCGAAAGCATCACAAAAATTTTTAAATAAATTAGTATATTGTGTGATTTCTTCTGGAGAGCAATTGGTACCTATATTGATATTCTCGATGATGTCAGGTTTGATGGATATGTTTATAGGAATGGTTTTTAAAAAAATTTATGAATTTCCTTCTGAAAGCATATTGTGTGTTAGGATAGGGAATTGGTACCTTTCCATATCATCATCAAGGTAAAAATTATCTCTGGTTTAGAAAGAAATGATGATCTATGATGCATGTCTTCCCGTGGTCATTATGAGATATTCATGACTTCCATGATAGCTTCATCAGATGAAAAGGTTTTATATAAGATGTCATGACTATTGGGAGTATTGATAGCCCATATGGGTGATGTATACGGATCATATTCTTCCAATGGAGAAGGATTTTGATCTGAGTCTGCTGAAGCATTTTGAATTGCTTGATTTCATATTTATATAGAAAAAAATGATGTACTACTCATAGTTTCATCAAGTGTTTATGAATGTATTTCCTTTCCTTTACTAGTTTGAACCTGGATGTCCGCTATTGCAGTTCCATCTGATCAAGTGGAACCCATCGTCGTATTGGATTTGGTAAAAATGGTTAATGGAAAGTGAACTTCTGATGTGATGGTGAAAACTAGAGAAATTTCAGGGGTAGATATTGGTGGAGGGATTGTGAAGGTTCCCGTGAGGGAAGAGTCTTTGAACATCCCAACTCCTACATCTTGAATCACTACTTTTGAATTCTTCACAAAAGGAACATTTGAGTGGATATTGGTTTCAGGTGTGCGGTAATCTAATTGATTGATTGTAATGATATTCTCTTGATGGGGGAACCAAACTACTTGGAATATTGAAGACACTACTGTCTTCATTGCATGTATCCAACTATGTCCCAATAATAGATTGCAATCTATGGGTGCATCCACTACCTCAACATCAACTTGAACTGTTTTTCCTCCCAATTCAATTGTGCAAGTCGTAATGATTCCATGAGGTGGGAACGAGTGTCCATCAAATTCTTTAAGGACTCTATTAGATGGTTTCAAAGTGGGTGACCATAAGCCTTTCCAACATCCTAAATACATGACACAAGTGAAGGCTCCTTTGTCTATAACAGTTCAAAAAATATTCACCCCATGTGATAGCACTTTGATCTGAAAAGTGACATGTGATGGAAGCCTACTTGTTAGTTGGTCTAAATCAAAGGTGATCAAACCAGTATCATTCGGATTGACTACTCCAATTGAAGACAATAATGTTTTTCTTTGAGTTGGACAACTTTGTAATACCTCCAAGGCCGACATGGCACAAGGTGCTTGAGCTAATTCCTCCACTATACTATATTTTTTAGTTGCTCTTGCATTAGGATTATGTTTTGATTTACTTAACACCCCTTTTTTGGGTCAAGGCACTGTGTCAATGGTTGGTTTATCAATAGTGAGAGAGCCATTTGGTTTTTATCCCGATGATTCTGAAACACTAGGTGTTGTTTCATAGGAATGAGCCCTTGTTTTAATTTTTACCTCATGATCTAGTCCAAAGATGTTGGCAATGGGTGGTTGCCCCCTTATGGAGGGTTTTCTTGGTTACCTCCTTGAGGAAGGTTTACTTGGTTTCCCCCTGACGGGGGTACCGAAGCTGCAGTAATCATTTATTGTTATTGTGGAAAAGGTTGAGTCAACACAGCAGGTTGTTGTTGTCCATTGCGATGAGACAACATTTGATGAATGTCATCCTTATGAGGGCATATGCGAGTAGGATGATCTCTTTAACAAATTTTGCAAGGATACTTTTTTTTGTTTCTCTTGATTGCCTTTTGGTTGAGTATTCATTCTATGTGAATCTTATATCCCAGCATTAGCATTTTTATTTTTCTTTTGTTTCTTATTTTTTCCTTTTTGGTATATGGCTTGGACCGTGAGGATTTCTGAAGTTTGGGTAGGATTTGCAGGTTCCTAGTTTTCCTGGCCAGTTGTGGGTTGATAAGTTTGAACTAACACTTGTCCCATTTGCTGGGTAAGTCGATCAATTTGGTTGACAGAACCAATCACACCATCAGCATGAGTTCCTTTCAATGGCATTGCTAGATCTAATGAGGGTCTCACAACAAGAGGTATTAAATAATAAAGTGTGCTCGATTGTGAATATATCAAATCCATTTGTTGGGAACTATGAATGATTTTCTCTTCAGTCATGGATTCTGACATAGCTACATATTTGGCAAGAGTAGGAAATAGTTATTTTACAAACCAATCTACTAAGAATTGATTTGGGATTTTTGCTTTAATAAGCCTTTGGCATATCCTCCACTCATGTATATGGTCAAAGATGTGTGCAGAAGTGTATTTCCTAAGCTAAGTCAACAGTTTAGTACCCATCTCATAGCGGATAGGTAATTGAAAATGTGTCAAAAATACCATGTCTAAAGATGAAAATTTGTGAATATATTACGCAGTAATTAAATGTACCGTTTCGCAGCGGTTCCCGTGAGGGTCGGCTGAAACAACCTCAACCTGATACTATCATCAACTAGGGAATTGGATGAAAACCATAAATGAAATGTCATCATGTGATTTGATGGATCGTCTTCTAGTCGTACATCAAACTTGTTTATTTCTGAAGGAAGTTTGGTTGGTATGGTTGGCAATCCATTCATATGTAGAATAGGATCATTGGTCAGACCGGATAAATATGGTAGATTCAATGTGGCTAGAAATGGTGATCTAATAGGTGTAATCATAGGTGTTTGATATGTGGGTGGAATTTGATAGTTCCATTGGCTTGGGGTATGATTTATGTTCCATGGTGGATTGTGTCCTTGAATAGAAGGACCCCAAAAAGATTGGTTATTCCCAAGAGTTTTCCCATTCCATTGCGGGATAGCATTGGAAGGTGAATTACCTCCTTGTGGATGTGGGAACAAACAAGGTTGATAGTTTCCTTGGATTTAACCATTCCAAGGATATTGTCCTTGTAATTGAGAAGTGTTCCAATGTGGATTTCCCCCCTGTGGGGGTAGAATCCTGAAAGATTGGTTACTTATGATTCCCATACCTCTCGAGTTTAAGACAAGCTTCATAGGGGGAATTCCCCCTGGCATAGTGGTCGTTAGAGCCGTAGGGTTACCCTCAGACATTTTGCTAGGATTAGTAGGAGGATACCCTACCCTATTGGTATTCATGTTCCAAGGTCCATTTCCTCCACTAGGAATATTACCATTCCAAGGTGTAGAGTTTCCTCTAGAAGTGGAACCTAGACAAGTATTAGGTTGGCCAAAAGGATTCAAATTAACGCCTTGTAAATTTTGACCTGTATAAGCCCCTCCATATGGGAAACCCATGTTTGGAAAGGCACACCCTCCAGTAGGGATACATGTATATGAAGTGGGTGCACTTCCAGGATTGGAACATGGAACTATACCAACTGGCACTAAAGTTTTGGTTGAACTTATATTATGAACAAGAACATTAATGGTTTGGATTGTTATCGGGGTCAAATTGAAGGTATTACCTCCTCCAGCCACCATTTGGGGCTGAACCGATGTGATTCCTGGAGCTTCTAAAGAAGACAAAGGGTTAAGTGTCAGTTTTTGCATGTTATTTGGATATGTGAAAAGAGGGTTAAGGTTATCCAATGGTTCGTTTACCACAAGTATTACTGGGTCAAAAAGATGCAAAGGTGGATTAGCTAGATCAGTTGTATGGTTTTCTATCATTTCAATTTCAAATGGAGCAAGATTGTCACCTATTTATGTAAATGGTTCAGGATTGGGTTGATGTTGATATTCTCTATTATTGTTAATTGAATTTAAAAATGGTTCAGTTTCACAATCTTCTGAGTTATGTTTTTGTATGTATCTGTGTTTTATAGGGGCCTTCAAGTTCTGGTGACTCACCTCGCTGCCACCGTGATTGGCATATTGTGAGAGAAGCCACTTTGACGTTTGAATTATTAGAATTGAAAAATATAACTGAAAATGTAATCAATCAATTCTAGAGGCAAACTAGACTCCAAAAAAAAAAGTGTCCACACCACTAAAAATGTCCCTAAGGAAGCAATAAACAAGCTTCTTTCCAAAAAATGAGGTTTAGTGGAAAGTTATATTTTTAGAGGGTCTTACAAAACTAGTAGCCCTTGAGGGACATTAATTCTCAAGAATTACTAAATAGTGAAGGTACGAGAAACATTTACATTATTCTTCAATTGCCAGGGGTGCAAGTGTTAGCTCTTGGCTATTCACCCTCCCAAGGAGCTGAAACAAACTTGTGGTTTCCTCAGGAATTGCAAGTGTCCCCCACTCACAACAGCCTATGTGATTCCCTAGAAACTATGGTTACCACTTCATAATCGATGACCGGGTAGGACAGTCGTCAGTCTACAATAACTCATATAGACTAGCTATCTCAGAAAAGTGATGTCACCCCAAGGAATTGTCACTTAATCAAGACACTATAATGTGCTCATATCCCACCAAAGAAGCAAGAGGGGGGTACCACCCTTACTAATTTGGATTGACCTCATGCTTAACACTTGTGTTAGAAGCGCTTTCCTAGAAATCACTCTTTACTACTAATGGATTTAACTCTCTTTAATCAATGCTAGTTTCAAATATTTGTGGATTTGGAGTGTTAACTCACCATCTTAACCCAAATCCCTAGCCTAATCTTGTTGGTGATATCAAAGATAAAATCTTGGTTGTTTTTAGATTAAGCGTTGATTTTAAAGGTAATTTGATTAGTTTCAAGGAGTGGTGGTGAAACTGATGGTGTTGTGACTTATGCTACTGAACCAAACCAATGCACAGATGCTTTTAAACCTATCTTTTCATTCGATGAACTTTTATATTGTGGGAGAGTAAGAGGTTAATTGAGATCCTTCAGATATGCATATTGCAAAATAAAATCAATTTCAAAAATTTGAAATCATTTTCAATTTTCTAGCAAGGGTTCAATAGGTTGGCTTCAATTATCACTCATTAGAAACAAAAAAAAAATGAATACTCATTGTTTTTCTTGTTTCCAATAAGTCTCTTAAACTGATGTGTACATGTAGGAACGTGATTCGATTTTGATTTTTCATGACAAGAATTTACACTTGAGATCCACTTTATCGTTCACTATACCTCCTGAAATCGCAAGTGAATAGGATACTCATGGCTTGATAATATGCTTAAAAACTTTAAAGGATTCATATTACACTTGAGATCCACTTTCTCATTCACAGGACCACCCGAAAGCGCAAGTGAAGAGGATACTCGTGGCTCGGAATTTTGAGAATTTATGTGAATTTGATATTAAATAATGGTATGAAGAGTGTCTTAGTGATGCTTACAAGTTTTTTGGTAGGTCATCAAGTCCATATGGATTCAAAATTCATGGCTAAAATAATTCATAAATTGAAACAATGTCATGTTCTTGAGTTTTTTCAACAATTTCCTTATGTCACTATATGATATGTTGG
>LPNX010815695.1:0-12394 GCA_001517045.1 Pseudotsuga menziesii | reverse complement strand
TATTTCCCTATGCTCTTCAAGTTGAAAAATACCGGCTTCATTTGACAATGTGTGTTTTGGCAATTCACGTGCCCCCATACCATGATTGAAGCTTAATTGCTCTACAAGCTTTCCTATAGGTTGTATGGCATGAAATTCCAATAGATAGGTGTGGATTTTAACATAGAATTGATCAAAGTAAAATGACCTCACCACCTTGTGATTCTCTTTCTGACTTTGTGATAAAAGCATATCTAAGCCATGGTTTAAAATGGAAGAATATGAATAAGATTTCACATGCATTTTACTCATCGCATTGAAATAAATAGATGGTTTATGCAAATTGATTTCCAACCTTGTTGCTACACTCTTTCGAATAGATCCAATGCTTATTTCAAATATTCAATGCTTTTGAGAGGGTTAGAGTCAATAATGAAATACCATTGACAGATAAACGATAAGGATGGATCTCCACGTATTTTAATCCCTTTTAAACCTTCCACTTCCTTTGAGAGAACCAAGAATCCTGCTTGACACCCTTACCTTAGCCCCTTGGAGGGTTTGAGAAAACAAGATACTAATATATTCTTAGGCACTGATTAGGAAATTAGAGATCCTTCAATCTAATTTGTAAGTGGAAGACCAAGACCCTCATGGATGAGGATATGTTTAAAATCAGTCAGCTAACCCTATCATAATCTATAGACAAATGAATTTTATCACCATTATTGTTAACTTCTTGGAATTAATAGGTTGCATGCCTTTCGGGCAAATCCAATAACATCACGAGTCTATTTATCTTCTAAAACCACAAATTTGTCCAAAGAAATGACTAGATAAAATTGGTTTCGGACTTCTAACGGTTACTTTAGAGATGATTATATAAATGACACTACACATTAAGATTTTTTTGTGATCATAAAAGGAATGAAGGGTATCCTTTTTTGGCATGGGTCCCAAAGGGTGGAATTTATAAACACTAGAACCTTCTCTGATTTTCTTGATTCTTCTACTACAATGAATATGCCATCTTCCAAAAAATCATAAAAACCTTGAAAAAAACTCAATTGACCACCCATCATGCCCAAGGATTTTGTATAGAAATTATGTCCTTGGATACTTTTTCAAATAAATCCTCATTAATCACTTGAAATACATATATGGGAAAACGATCTACCATTCGATTGATCTCTACAATGTTTTCCCTATTTGGGGTTTTGTAGAGATTATAAAAGTTCGTCACTTCTTTGACCATATCCTTAAAAGTTGTAGCCTTACTACTATTATCATATTTTGTCGTTTCCGATATAGTTTTCCTATTTTTCCTTCCGTTTACATCATGTCGTCATTTCCTTCGTCTACCTGACTTCCCTATGCTTCAATATTCACTAGGCCTCCGCGCATTCTGATTGTTTTGTTTTCCCCTCTTCCAAACCTCTTAGTACAATATTATCTTCGTTTGTGAAAACCTCTTAGTACAATATTATCTGCATTACTATGATTTAAGCGTTTTCCAAACGCCTCATAGACTCACCATGAGCCTTTGTTCCATCCTACAGAAACTCCCATCATCGTCTCGTCTGGAAACACACCACTGAGTGCACCTTTCGGACACCCAGTGAAGACCACCTCTGAACGACTCCTCATGGGCACCCTGTGACGCACTTTTGAACGCATTGCTGAACACCCCACCTGCGGACGCTCAACTGGAACGTGTCTTCTTGGACGCACTGCTTCGGAGCACTCCCAGACATAGCGCTCAGCAGTGCGCAAGGAGGTGCTCAAAAGTGCGTCAAGTAGGGGCGTTAGAGAAGTGCGCTACGCAAAGCATTCGAGGAGGTGTGCTCAGCAGGCTAAGTGTTTCTTAGCCAAGATAACAGGTCCTATAGATGGGGGTCGCGGAGGATGGAAGCACAATGAGTCGTTTTTGTCTTCGCTTGAGGCAGAGATGCCATCGGTCCAAAAACCAGGAGGAATATGCAGGCTGAAAATGAAAACGAAAGTAAGTTGAAGACACGACGATTTGGTGGGCTTGGTTCCGAGAGGGGTGCCTTGGGAAACTTTTGGGGTGGAGTTTTTAACTTTGCCTCACGTCCGGCAAGGTTGCAGGGAGGATAGAAGAGTGGAGGTGTTGCTTGACTGAGCTTGTGGTTCATCTCATGAATGACCGATTGGTTGGGATTCGTGAGCTAGCTAGTTCACTCGTGGGGGTTAACATGGATAGAGCAAGACGAGGTTGCACCACTGAAATGATTTGGTTGATGCAACAGTTGGACGAGTTGCGGTTGGAGATGACGTTCGTGATGCTATTGCCGTGCACGACAACAATTCAAGTGGGGGAGGATGTCACATCCACTTTCGTTAGCGAACGTGAGGTTCCCCCGGCACTTAGAGAAACTCCCGTTGGGCCACACGGAGGTGGGCACTATAGAGAAATTTTTCTAAGTGTTGGACACTTCGTGGGGGTCACGGGCGCCACTTGACAGGTTGCTGGGTTGTTGGGTGGTGGCCGCGCCTAAAACGATGCCCATGTTGGATAAGTGCGCTATGTGCGTTAAGTGGGCTAAGTGAGTTAAGTGTGCTAAGTGGGAAAAGTGGGATAAGTCGGCTAAATGATCCATAGGATAAAATTTCCCAAGTGTATAAAAAGGCACTACTACATTTCGATCCAAAATCCAACGGAAAAATCCAACGGCGTATGGATTTATTTTTTTAAACCTACCAAAAATCACAAAGATAATTTTTTTTTGAAAAAGTGGCCATAAGCGTCACTTAAGAGACGTCTAATCTCATAAGCGTCGTTTAAGTGACAACTAGACTCATAAGAGTCGCTTAAGCAACGTCACCTTGAGTGAATGGAAACTATCCTGCCTAGAAAAAAATTGATTTCAATACGTAATTATTGAAAGGGTTTTTATTCTATCGAAAAATTCCTTTGGACATGCACATTTTCATATTAGAATTTGCATATCTAAGCTTAATAAGGGTGATCATACTAATGAGATATATCAATGGAAGGATATTAAGCTTGCAATACACATCGAGGGCAACGTTAAATTATACTGGGAAAGGTTAATACAAATTATTAAGAGCAATTATGTCAATAAAGGTTGAAACCTTACAAAAGACACTTTCAACATGTGAGTTGCCCAGATTGTGTGAGAATATACTTACAAAAGTATTGTAAGTAATAAAGAAAAAGGTTGGAATATAAATTTTCCTAAAAGGATGTCCATGTGACTATGAAACCAAAAATGCCTCCATCGCTTCCCATCTCGCAAACATTTCCAATATGAAAGAGTTTAAGCTATGGAAACAAATAAAAAATGAGATGAAAAATCTAAAATTGTTATAAGACATTTCTAACCCTTAAACATAGACCATCGAATTTCTAGTAAGCAAAATATACACAAGTTTGTGGGACCCTTTACTAAAAGAAATACAATTTGCCAAAAAAATAAAATTAAAATGGATACACTTAAGTTATGTGTAAATTTGTTAGTATAATTTTTGTTTTAATTATACATTGAACACTAAATTACTTGTTAGAAACAAAAGCCACTTGTTCACTTTTTCTTGAAATTTACAAGAACAAACTTATAATTAAATGCAAATTTAACACATTAAAAAGGCTAATATTTTTTGAAAAAATATAACACAATTCCCTACAAATTGTTTTCTTACTACACTTCAAAATTTACAAGGTGTATATGACTTTCAATGACCTCAATATAAAATATATGTAAATTGTCAAATATTCATCGCCACATTTCACTAAAAAGTAGAACACGTCTCCATGGATCCACCCTCTTACATATTTTAACGTGCCTTCTTCTATAAAGAATAATGCAAGGCATCCATAACTTGGGTTTAATCATCAACATTATTTAAGAGAGGGATAGTGGCACAAGATTCGCAAATAAGATAGGGAGGGTCGGCAACCTACGAGTAAAGGGCATTTTCTCTTAATTCATTCGATAATTAACCCTCCACCAACAATGACCATTGATAGGAAAAATTTGTAGATGATCTCTTTGTATGATGAAAGCGTGTATGAGATCATCCCCTACAATCATTAACAAAATCCATTTGTGTCAGGTACATGGTCAATTATTAGGATGAGGTAAAGAATATTACAAGGATTTGATACCACGAGGTAACCCAGTTTGGTAGTGGAATAACTACAATGCTTCTGTCAACATGGCTGATTGAAGGCATCATGGATTATATTTACCTCGACACTAGCCTTGCTTGCTCAAACTAAGCTAAGCTTGTTAATGTCGATAGATGGGACTCGTGCTATGATGTTACTACATGCTTTTTCTATCAACATGACACATTTGACGTTGGCTTCATTGCCAACATAAAGTTGAAATTAGGAGATGGATGACATGTGGCATTGGTTAATGATCTAATAGGTCAAATTGTTGATGAGATAAAACGATTGATAAGTCAACAGTGTTATGGTCCAACAGTTAATTGATGGTGGTGTCCCATCGCAGGCTCGAGGTCAATTCATGGAGGGATAGTGTCTTAGACATTGCATTTGATATCTAAACTAGAAAAATGAGTTATTATTTAAAAACAAAAAACTATTGATACTTTGAGATGGTTTTGAATGTCACCCAAAGTTATGACATCCATGGAGTCCATGCACTTTTCATATGCATTGTTCTCCAATTGTTAATGAATGCTAATTTTCCATCACTAGCTTGTGGTCATTTCATGGAAAGCTGCTATCTTATGGTATCTTAGATATTGCATTTGGCGTGTGGTCAATTCATGGAGAAATGGTATCTTAAACGTTGCATTTTGCATCTAACCTAGAAAAATAAGTTATTTGTTAAAAAAACTCAAAAAAATATTATAATTTTAAAATGGTTTTGAATTATGACCCAAAGTTATGCCATCCTTATCCTTAAACTTAGAAGTTTATTGTTATGTTTTTTTATATTATGAACAAGTAAATAGAGATGCCAACTATTAAATTTACTAAATTTAAAACCAATTGCTATGTATATAGATTTTACTTTTATCTCTCAATTATAGGTTTTATGCATCATTGATGTTGAATGCCCATGGTGGTGGCACCATCCATGGAATGTTGGTTGTATTTGCAGGCCCTCTTCGAACCATAATCAACTTAGGTGATTGGGGTTTTCAGAATTAGCACACCTACTCATCGATCCAATGGACTGGGGTTTTCTCACCTACACTTGCCTACTCCTAGATTCGATGGCTTGGGGTTTGTTCACCTATGCCTACCTGCTCGCAGATTTGACAGGGTGGGGTTTCTCTAACGGCTGCACATTATCAATGCAGGGTCTACGATTTTGGTGAATGATGTTGGTGGGGTGTTTAGCTAAGCCTGCTCGCAGATTTGACAGGGTGGGGTTTCTCCAACAGCTGCACATTATCAATGCAGGGTCTACGATTCTGGTAAATGATGTTGGTGGGGCGTTTAGCTAAGCTTGTTACCAGGTCCTTTCTATTTCCTCTTTTAAAAATTTTTGCTATTTCACATTAATTTTTCAGTATATATGGGCCATTTTCTTCCAAAACCAGGATTTTGGTTCACCTAGAAAGTTTTCAGAGTTTTTCAGGTTTCCTTCTAGCGCCTTTGCTACATGACATATGTGCAACAACAAGGATGCTGCTTGTTGAGGGGCGATTTGAAATGCAACTGAGGCTTTGGAGACCTGGAGTTCTTGTCGAGTTGGGTGAGGGGTTTTATTGTGGGTATCCTTTGCATTGGCCAAGTTTTGATGGTTTGATTGAATATTGAAGACTGCAGTTTTGAATCAAACTATGCGGTTAAGTATTTATTGATGAGATATTAGGATTTCTGACTGAGCAGAAAAGATTGCAAAGAGGTTTTATTGTACAAGTGTTGAATTGGGGTTTTCTAGAATTGGGGTTTGATTCTTTTTTTTTTCTCCCTCTATTCGTTTAGAAGACAGACCACATACCAGCAAACATTTTTGCGCAGTGTAAATGGGTTGCACAACAAGAGACAAATCTATAAGAAATAAGAGAAGGCTTCGTTCAATTCCTCCTGCTATGCCTGTTGAAATTGAAGAGAACCTATGCGATTTGACAACAGTGGCACATATGTTGCATATACTGGTATGAACAGAATGCAACTTGTGGCTTAATGAGTGATGTACAGGAAAAATGGAAGCAGGAAGAGAAAGCTAAAGAAGTGGCAATTGCACAAGCAGAGGAAGAAAGAAGAGCAAAGGATGCAGCTGAAGCTTCTGCGAGACGAAGGGAGGAGGCATTGCATAGGAAAACTTAAATGAATTTTCAACGACATAAGGATGATATCGTGAACTAAACAAGTATTGTTATCCTTTCTTTCATTGTGTGATGAGGTAAATCTTTTGTCCACAAAGAAGTGTTGTATTTGTGGGCATGCACATGCAGTATATTTTTAATTGGACTGATATTTGATTTCATTCTCTTTAGAAAATCTTGATTTCAGTATCTTCCATAAAATTGATTTACAAGGCCAACCAAGTATGACAGTTATGTATATTTCACATCCATAGTTCAGGTTTATAATTGTCAGTACCTAAGAATTGTTTCTTGAAGTTTTCTTAAAGTATGTTTGTCTTTTTCATAATCTCTGAAGTATTCCATAAATTCAACGAGTCTTGATAACAAATGTTTGATTTGGGCACTTACTAAAATGATTTATATGAGAGCTTGATTCTAGAGGAAGGAATCGAGATTTTGGTACTGAATTTGTTATTGAAGTTGTTTTAGTAAGTTATGAGAGCTTGAGTCTAGAGTAAGGAATCAAGATTTTGGTGCTGACTTTGTTATTGAAGTTGTTTTAGTGAGCAAAGGGGCATAAATGCAAAGACCAAGTCAGCAGTCTTGGATGCAAAATCTTGTTGTGGCATAGGAAAATCCTTTATAGACTTTGGTGTTTCCTTTTTTCTCAACATATCTGATTTCTAGAGTTCCATCTTCAGAGGACATCGATATTTTTCCAAGAAAAGTCCATTCTTTAATGAGAAATCTTTGTTCGATTGCCCCATCGATCTTCTCTCCTTTGGATTTTTCCTCCTGCTGCTTGATTTTCTGTTCCCTTTTATTCTTCAAAGTTGTTGCAGGAAAAAATCACTTTGATACTATCTTTCTTTGCTATTTAAGGATTTTAGAAGCCAAGAATAGCAAAGGGAAACCCATAGTTAAGGTCTCTAAAAACCACAGCTTCTTCCTAGAGAGTCCGCCATAGTCATTTTATTGATTTCTGGAGTAATTTTGCTGTTTACTTGTCTCATTCACGCAGGCCTGTCAAATACATATTCTATCAACACTCTAACCCTTAGCAGTCATTTGTTATCTATCCATTTCTACACATGGTATCCTACAGATTTGTCCCTGTGACATGTTTACACCAGTTGTATGTGGGTGCTTTACCTCATTTTTGGCAGAGCAAATCAGAGATGGATCAGTCCTTTACATTGAGCACAGAGATTTTATATTTGTATGTGATGGCTACCATGGATTTCCTTACTTGCAATGGAGGTAGTGGTCTAGATCTCATGAATGGTAGTGTAAAGAGCTATCCATTGCTACAATATTGCCAAGAGAACGAACTGTCTAACCTCTAAACAGTCTCTGTAAGATGTATACAAAGAAATGCCTCCTCCTTAAACCAAATTGATCCCACTGCTGGGAGAAATAAAAATAATAAAACCCAAAATCCCATAAACTTTGCATGCAGGTCGCATTAAGAATAACTGCTGCACTAGATGAGTAGTTGGTGTTGTTGGCTTCTTTTTTTCACCCAAGGTAGAAAAGGACAATTCTTCCCCCTCATCTAATCCTTTTGTCATTAGTTAGAATTGCCATTAATTAAATGTTTATTCACTACCATTGAGACCAAAAAAGTATGGCTGCCCAACAGACCTTTCCTTGCTTTGTCTTGTTGTTTGGACTTGCTATTCTCCAAGTAAAATTGATGCCAGGTAATTCTCATGCAAGTTAGAGAATAAAAATGGAAAAGGCAGCTTTATTTTCCCACTGAAAATCTTCCTATTCTACTCACAACTATAGCCAATCATTTAGAGTGAACAATGACCCACTGAACAAAGGTCAAACCTAGATATGAAGCCGACTTACACTTTCTCCTTCCACACATTTGGGAAACAAAAATTATCCTTTCTTCAACTAAGCTTTAAAAACCAAGATTTTCCTTAGCTATTTTAACTGTAAATGGGGAGAAGCACAACCAAAGTTTGGACCCAACTTTTCCCAAGAATAGCAAAGGGAAACCCATAGTTAGGGTCTCTAAAAACCACAGCTTCTACCTAGAGAGTTCGCCATAGTCATTTTATTGATTTATGGAGTAATTTTGCTGTTTACTTGTCTCATTCACGCAGGCCTGTCAAATACATCTTCTATCAGCACTCTAACCCTCAGTAGTCATTTGTTATCTATCCATTTCTACACATGGTATCCTACAGATTTGTCCCCGCGACATGTTTACACCAGTTGTATGGGGGTGCTTTACCTCATTTTTGGCAAAGCAGATCAGAGATGGATCGGTCCTTTACATTGAGCACATAGATTTTGTATTTGTATGTGATGGCTGTATGAAGATCTTCTTATATTTTAGTCTGTTTACATTTGGCTTTAGGCATACGTGTACACGACACTTGGTATCATAGTTTGTTGTTTTTGTAAATTGAATATTCTTTATGATGTCATTCTTTACAGCTATCAGCATTCTATAGTTCCGAGCACATACTAAGAAATGTCATGGCTATAATAAAAAATGATTATGTCTATGTGGAATAATTGTGTTTTTTGTCTTATGCTTTTCAGTGGAATGCTTTGTATGTTGAGAACATGCTTAGAGTGGAGAGCAGTACTGTCGGGGAAATCATTGGTAGTGGAATACTTATGGCAGTGGTGGACAGGCTTATTGAAATTGATGTAAGTAACTGGGCATATTCAACAGAAAACCAATGTGCATCATTGATATTTATCATTTCTAAAATTTTGGTTTTTATAATGAAATTCTAAATTTTTGGACCATTTGTGTTAGAAGGTTGTCTAGACGCTAAATGCCCTTCTTATTGTATTTGAAATCTAGGTTGAAATAAAATGGGAACACATTTTACATGAAGAATCAAGCAAGGTCTACATATTTGACATGGAAATGGAACACTGGGGTCATTTTTGGTATTTTCACATAGAGAAACATGATCATCAACGAACCCCTAAAAATGCGTAATGACCCTTGAATAACGTACTTGCCATGGAGTGTAAAAATGTACCATGACCCTTGAATATTGTACTTGCCATGGAGTGTGACCACACAGATTGCACTGAACTTACGTTCGTCCTGTCTAGGCTAGCTAGTATTTTTTTTGTTTCTTCTGGTTCATTCTTGCATGTCATGATTATTCTATAGGAAAAATATATTTTTTAAGTTTCCAGTTCATTTTGTGAGATTGATTTATTTTTATAGGTTTTTGCACGGTGCTACCGGGCACCTGAGTTACTGTTTGGATCCAGACATTATGGTCCAGCTGTAGATGTTTGGGCAGCATGTTGTATTTTTGCAGAACTTCTGCTTCGAAGACCATTTCTTCCGGTAAGGACCATTTCTTCCAGTGCACCTCATTTCCTTTCTTGTCTTCCCATCCAAATGCATGGATTATTTAGAAGATACTCTTAAGTGTATCTAATCAAAAGATAGGTAGAATCAGTCTCAGAACATTAAGGATGACATTTTATTTATTTATCATAACAATGCATTACTTAGTCTATTGATAGAATTCATGAGCAGAGGAACCTGGATGATCAATTCAATGCATACATGTTCAAAAATAGCTCCACTTTCATGGAAATTGCAATGGATCCACGAGCATTGTTGAATTAAGGATATCTTTCCAATTCTTTTTCTGTCAAATAGTTTTGTAACTGGTTCACTTGCATGGATCCTTGCAGGTCTTACTGACCTAAAGGCTTTTGGTGCATGCTTTTGTACTTGCCTGATTTATCTCCAACTCAGCTTGCAGAACATGTATAAAGCTATAAGCTATAATGAAAGTGCTTTTCAATTATGAAAATAGGAAGGTTATTTTTTACCACTACTCCTGTTTCATATAGGTCGTGCCCTCACATACATATATACATAAAAATTACAGAAGTAAAACATTAAATCTTCATCAACATGTTGTGTTGTATATGCTATCCTTGGTTGGACCAAGCTCACATTTCACTCCTAGTATTATTTTCCTACCATAAAGTCCTATGATGTTACTTATATTATTAGGCTATTGGATTACTGGAGTATTTGCTCTCCAACTTGACTGCGTTTTCTTCTTTAGGAAGCTGCTTCCAATTGAGTCTTATATATGAGTTAATTCCTATTATGATAATAATGATCAATTGAGAGGTAAAAAGATCCATGTCCAGATGATCAGTCAACAACCAAGAACATTTGCTACATAGTAAACCCTCATTGTCCCTAACTTGGTTAAAGAAGAAATAACCTTCATATTGGCTATGTGTAATTTGAGAAATCATTCTAGGGAATGGTGAGAACTAGACCATGGCCTCCTGTTGGGCACAAGCGAAGTCACATACCTTTCCAAGAAGGACTTGGTAAATCCAAAATGGAGATTCAACTCGACCTTGTGGAAAGTCTTGGCAAAAGTAAGACAATTAAAAAATACATCACTGATTCAAAAGCTTGAAATGAAAGAAATAGGGATTTCCATTCCATAAAATGTTAATCATTTAGAGATAAAATTGGACTAGACAAAGAGTCAAGGAATTAAATGTGCAATCTGCACTTCATATACAACCAATATTGGATTAAGATGGCTGTGACTGTAAAGGCCCAACCAAACACACTCTCTGTAGCCAATGGGTTGACTCTTATCAATCCCATGACTTCAGCCATTGGGAAGGATAGTGTGTGTTAATTGTAATTCTCCTCTCGAGAGCATGCTCTTTTCCCCTTTGTCAGAGCATGCTAGAAATGTGTTTTGACATCTTTAAATAACATGAAGATCTGTTATTTGACAAAAAAATCTGTAGTTGGTTGGTTCCTAAACCATGTGCAAGGCCAACCTACCTTTCGAACATTAGAAACTAAACCTTTCTCTAGCATTAGTTTAAAAATATTATTATCCTCTTCCAAACTGCCCTTCTTGCAAAGACCATTCATAAGGGTGCTGAAGCTTTCAATAACAGGAAGAAAACCCATTTTTTGCATTCTCAAATGCATCTTCAATGCCATATCTACCTTTCCTACTTTGCAAAGTCCACCAATGACAGCATTGTATGTAGAAGCATTAGGTGCAACACCTTTCACCTCCATTCTGTCATACAAATTCATGACAAAATCTGCATCTTCCATGCATAAACAATCAGTCAGCATATTGCAAGTTCTGACATCAGAAGCCAATTATTTTACATAGGTGATGTTCAGAATCTCATTAAACTCCTCCTTTCTGCAATTTTTTAAGAGTACTATGATAAGTGACATGTAACTGCTAATACTTGGGAGCATGCCTTTCCTTTCTATTTCATTGTAGAGTTTCATACCAGTATCAAATTTCCATTGATTGCAAAGTCTGTCAATGATAGTTTTATAGAGAGAGTCGTCTAGCACAATTCCACAACCTATCATGTTATCAAGAAGTTCAGAGGCCTCCTGTATATTTCCTGCCTCAGAATGTGCCTTAATCAAAGCCCTGTAGGTAATCACATCTGGAATTAAACCTTTGTCCAAGGCATCTTTAAGGAGGTTGCTTGCAACCGATATCCTACCTTTCTTACAAAAGACATTGATAACTGAATTGTAATTAGAAATGTTGGGCATAACACCACGTCTTTGCAGTTCTTCCCAAAATGCCAAAGCCTCAGGTCACAACATTGAATGCCAGACCCTTCTTCACCATCTGGCCCTGCAGCGCCGTAGAAGCTTCCACATTACCTTGCTTGCAAAATGCATCAATGATGGATGAATATGTGAAAACGCAAGGACAAGAAGGATGACATTGCTGTGCAAAATCTTGACTCTGAACCAACTGAGAGTGAGATGGCGCTTGTCCAATATAAAACTAGGAAGCAACATGTGCCATTACAAAGACCAACCTTGACATAAATCCATAAGCTGAGTAGTCTATCCACCCCACTGTAGTATTCCACGCCATTAGATGCACTTGACTTCTTGTTGCACTTGCACCTAAGTAATTTGCACAACTGAACTTGTCACACTAATGGACTCTAAAGTTACCCCTACCATGTGCACTGTGTCCATGGCACAACTTGAATTGAAACTCTAATGGACTCTAAAGCTACCACTATAATGTGCATGCCCATACTCAGACAAGTATTCTAGGTTCAACTTCCTCTAGTGTGACTGCTTTCATCATGG
>LPNX010815689.1:214926-301949 GCA_001517045.1 Pseudotsuga menziesii | reverse complement strand
AAAATATAAAGGATTAATTGAAGAATGGGAGGTCCCATCACGAGCCGACCCGTCATGATCGTAAGCTCTGTTGAAGTGACATTACCGCATCTAGTTACCAAGCTAGGGTGATGGCTCTTAATCATTGATTAGGATAAAGGAGGTCTCATCACAAGCCGACCTTTTCATTTTTCGGCAGTTCTTGTGAATGATGTTGCCAGCATCTGATTACCAAGCTAAGGTAGTAGTATTCAGTTAATGTCTTTATTTATTATTCGTCAAAAAAGAAACAGAAAAAAAAAAAGGAAAAAAAAAGATTTAACTATATCTAGTGGATGGGATAAAAGCATCTAAGTGAGGTTAAAAGGTTTGTCCTTTGGTATTGAGGTCATACCTACATACTACATGTTCTTTGACTTGTTTTGGTTAAGAGAAACTGATTCCTTGGAAAAATTTCTTTCTACATTTGTAGAATAATCATTTATCTTTATAAGATTTTGGATAATGGAAGGGATAGTTTGATTGATTTTGAAAGTTTTGGTTCAATATTTACATATATAAGCCAATGGCAGGATTAAGTTATGTGATTGGGAAATTGACATTTGAAGAGGCCTTTATCATTATTTCTCTTATATTGTTTAAGATTTGGAATTATTTTGCAGAGATAACTGGCTTGCCCAGCATGTCGCCATTTGTTGGCACCCCAACAACTCCCCTTGATTTTGTAAATACATAGATTTTAATGTGTTTTCAGTTGATCTTGCTTAACTCGTTAGGTGATTTCATGGCTTCCTTTTCTTGATCCTTCATTTTTCCATTGCTTGTCATTTGGCTTGGTTTTCATAGATTCAGAGTTTAGCGGGTTTTTGGTTTCTCAACAATGATTGTATACTCTTTCTTTAACCTCTACAAGTTGGTTTTTTCCTTCAGTAATGCATCGATGAATTTAACAATCACTTTTTAAGATTGACATAAATTAATCAAATTTTCAACGATGGGATTTCAAATTATTTTTTGAAAGAATGGAACCATGTCTTTAGTTCTCCTGTTGTAAGGTTTATTCAATTTTAGTGAGACTTAAAATTCTTGATTGATTTTGCAACTTTATATGAATTTCATAATTTTAGTTGAAATTCATTTGTATTCATTTTTCATTCAAAATCATAAGAAAGCAAAGATATAATTTCTCTTAAAAATAAGAATTTCATGGGATATTTATGGCTTATGAAACGTTCTCATGCAGGGAAATATTAAATCACTCCTCCTTAGTACTAAAATCTAACATAAAAGTTAATGCATATTCCTTATTATTGTCTAATTATATTCACTTTACTTTAAGACAATATTGACCATATTTATTTTAATTAACTTTTATGTTAGCTAAATATATTTTGATATTCTTCTAAAGAGATTGGTTTAAATCATATATTATAAATGAAGAAATTTTAAATAAATAAACCTTTTAAGAATTGGTATCCATTGATTTCAAATTAATTATTCCTTAAACTATGACAAATATGCATTTGAAGTAAATCTAGATCGACTCATTTTCTAAAAAGGTAAATTTTTCCTTTTTGGAGAGGTTCATATAATTTCAAAAATTAATATTCTGTATGTTATGGAAATAGAATAATAAGAATAAAGTAATGGAGGAGGTGGAACTTATTATTTAGTTCTTATTAAGAATTTTTTTCATCTCATTGTTATTCATGTTGGCTTAAGACAAAGCTTTAGTTTTGTTTGATACTTTCTCATATAATAACTTTGAAATATGATATTTTATTATTATCTTCAAGTTAATTGTATGAGAAAATGCCATGATCCGAAAAGATCCTGGAATTCTTATATGTCCTGTGATCGCTCAACTGTGGCATGAGTCTAGCATCAGAATGCAGGTTAAGGAATGACCAACTCATATTGATGATCTCTCATTAATGTTACCATACTCGTCACATGTTCAATAGAGAACATGCTCAGATGCATTAAAGTTATTCCCTAGAAAATAACATGTGGAAAGATGCTACTAAAACATCTGGAATTGCACATAGTTCAAACTACTCACCAGCACCGGGAGATAGTTACACAAGTCTCCGAGCATATCTCATTCTTAACTAGAAGAAAAAAGATCAACTATCAATGATGGACAAAACAGAAGCAAAAGAATCAAAGATTCGATCTACCTCTCCAAACAGAATATCACAATGAGAAAAGTGTGTACGTCTTTGCAATTTCCATGATTCATGCAAGAGTTCAATGGATATTGAGACATCTGCAGCAAATCACAATCATATTTTAGAATTTAATGACTTTCCTCAATAAACTGCCACAATATCCAATTGATATTGCTGAGTTTTGCAATCACATCGAAAATAGTCATATGACAGAGATTCTCGCACAAGCAAATAATTTTCACAATCCTTAAGCATTCAAGGAAGGAGAGAGTCACAAGGAAGATTTCTAAAACATTAATTTTAAATTGTTATTGAAACTTCCATCCATGCGAGTTCCATTTTAATTAATCATTTAAATGTTTCATGAAATGCACTGGCTAAGTCTTCAAAGAGAAATGTGGAAGAATAAAAGGAATTGTAGGCCAATCTAGTACATACCTTCTATAACTTTCACACTTAAGTTACCATAGGTTTAAAATAATTTCAAATTATCGAGATGATTCCATTATCAAATCGTAGAAAGATAACAGAAAATTCTTAATCATTTTGTTTTTACAATAATTTTATTAGAGTTTTCATATTGTTATTTCCTTGTCAAAAGTTGTTTATTCATAAGATTTGAAATTGTTATTTGATATATGTATATATGAATTTGCAGGGTTTGTCAAAGCATTTTCAAGAGGATTTCTTGAGATTCCTTAGTATTGTGTCACTGGACAGCTTCACAATTAACAGAGACTTTTGAGGTAATCTCTCAAAATTACTGCACGATCAGAGTTATCAAAGTCTGTGTATGAGAATGTGGTCAAATTTGTTGCTAAATAGAAGTTACCAATCGGGGTTGAGAGGAATAACGTGGATGATGACATGAAATGGCGGACGTCTTGAAGGAATATTGAGGCTCATTTTCTTATAAAAGCATAAGCAAGTCGCCTGCAGAGAGGAAGGGGGGGGGTAGCGCTCATCAGAGCTAGAGAAGTCTCATTCTTTAAAGTTCTGTAATTTTTCTATGTTCAATGGTTTTTGTAAACCAGAGAACAAGAAATGCTGCTACCATTGGGGGTTTGATTTCTGAGACATTTGGAGAATCTATATTACACAGTGTTATACTTTATTTTGTTACATTGGTTTTATTTGAACTTTTTCTTAGGATTATTGAGTGTTGCAGGATATTAAAGACCCTAGCTAAGTCTTTAAAACTTCTATACTGTGTTACTGATTACTCTCTTCTGTTATCTTCATTTTCATGTATATATATCTTTCTATTATATGTGAAATATGTTTGATGGATTTCGAATGATTATTCTTACCTAAAATATAAATGATTTATTGTCATGTTGGGATGAATGAACTTCTTCATAATTTCAATTGTTAATAAATCTCTTTTGATAAATTTCTAACTTGCAGGTTGACCTTGTTTCATTTACAAGTTAGTATATGATTATATTCCTATGTTTCAGGATTGTGTATCTATTTAATATCATTGATATTGGGTTTTAATTTTTGTTTCAATTATTGTACAATAGAGTGTCATCTGATTGTAGGATAATTGAGACTTACTTCTGTTATTGGAGACTTTTCTACCAATCCAAAATTGTTGATCATCTTTATGCTTTAAAACATTTTGTCAAATTAATAACTCATGCTCTTGGCTGAGATAGGTAATTTGCATCTAGATTATCGTAGAGCAGAATTAGGAGCTGTTAATTATTTGAATTTAGCTTAAGATAGTTTTTTTTTTTAGAATTAGTTAGTCATTTAGTTAGATTTCTTTGTTTTGATTATCATATTGATTTAAGCAAATCCCACACACACATATCTTTGAGAGACTCGCATTTTGGAGAGCACATCATATAGGCAGCAGGGCCTTGATCCTATGAAAGACAGTTATTTCAAACACATACAAGATTGCATTAAGTCGAGTGTGTGGGATGTTTTTCCGTAAGTTGGCCTAGTACAATTCTCCCAGCTAACAAATGGTGCTAGAAGGAGGGCCATGAGTTAAAACAGGTGGTTTTATTTTTAATTATTTTTAATAACCATTTATCCTTTGGCTCTTTGATTTTTCATCTTTTATATTTTTACTCTTCTTCGCCACATATATGCTTAAGGGTTGGTTAGACGACAAGCTAACCATTTGGAGAGTGAATTAATATTGATTGTTTATCATTCATGGCTCATACCCAAATTCTTGTTTGGGAATCAGTTTTTAGTTTTACATTAATTGATATTCCCAATGAGATAATTAACCTCTTGTCGAAACTTGAATTTGATGGTGAAGGCGATATATCTGCAAGGAAACACCTCAAGAAGTGTTTTTCTAAATGTAATAAACATGAGATTATTGATCTTAGTGCTACTTGCAGGTTATTTGCTCTTACTCTCAAAGGACGAATCAAATGTTGGTTGTAAAAATTTTCACCTAATTTATTTTTTACATGGTTTCAATTTGCACATGAATTTTTAGATACTTTCAAGGATTATGATTCTAATAAACTTTGTAGTGAATTGCAGGCTCTTCGAAGGAATAAAGGTGAGTCTTCAGAAGACTTTTTAGTAAGGCTTTCTCATATCCTTTGTAAATTTCATATGACTGATTTACCTTCTAAATCTGATCTTTTAAATATTGTTTTCAACTGTCATATTATTCTTATTCAACAAAATCAAGATGTTTGTCAAAAGGATGTTTCAACAATTCATTTACCAACCCTTCTAGAAACTTCTTCCTCTATCGTTGATTCAAATACTTCCATAAGTTCTACCCAACCCCAAGGTGACAAGATCGAAGTAGAAGAGGTACCAACTCCTTCCGATGATTATTCTCTTCTCAAAGGAGAAAGGCATACTTATTTTATCCAAAATATTGAACCTATATATATTAAGAAATCAAATGGGAAAGAACTTATTCATGATGAATTTATTTGTATAGATAGAGAAGTTGATTATGTTGATGAACGACAATATTCAGATTCTTTTGTTACAAAAATAGATCAAGACGAATTAATTATAAATCAAACTATATGTTCACCATTTTCTGATTTTTGTACTAATTCTTCTTTCGATTCAATTGTCAAAGAACACAAATATGTTAATGATAATCTTATGTGTTCTATAAATTCAATAGAAAAAGTCGAAGAAGATGACATGAATCTTAGTTGCTCAACTAAATGTTGTTCATGAAAAGAGATTAATCCTTTTCAAACAAAGATTGATAAAAGTTTTGATTTACATGAAGGATTATCAATTAATCTTGATCTCGAATCAATTTCATATGGAATGCTTAAAGGTACATCACCAAATTATATTGAAAATAATCATGTAATAAAAGATAAATATTTTGGAAATATTAATTATCTTTCTAAATTGAGAGATTCTTTTAATTTCCTCACTTCTAATTCTTACTTTTCTATTTATCCTGATTTATTTTCTGATTTTGATATGTGTAAGATTCCATCTGAATTATCTAACTATGTGCCTTCAAAATCACATTTTTATGAGATATCTAAGATTGATGATTCACTTATTAAGCATGAGTTTGAGGGATTGGGACATATTTCATTATTAAATAATCATTCGATACAATTTTTTAAAGAGAAAGAAGGTTTATTGCAAGATGGTTACAGTCAACCGCTATTTGATGAGAATAAAACATCCAATTTTGTTGATACTAAAAATGCTTGTTCTCATCAGAATTACTTATATTAGAGATATAATTTGATTCATGATAATAAACTTTTTGCTGAAGAGTTTACAATAACTTGTGATCACCAAAGACTTACATCTCTTTTAATTGATTCACTTTTAGTTGTTGACCCTTTAAATAAGATTACTTCTTTCGATATCAGGCCACTACCAATTAATTCACCTATTACATCATTTCATGATCCTACTTTGTATTTAAAACCAATTCTTCCAGTTGTTAGTGTGACAAATGCTAGTGATTTGATTCTTCGAATTGATTCTCATAAGATATTTTTACCACATATGGAATTCATATTGTTAGATCATACTTTGCATTCTAAGTTTCATGATAGGATTGCGGAGTGGCTCGAAAATTCTTATCTCAAGAAGTATTCACTCAATGGTAAGGCTTTATTTTCTGTATATACAAGTAAATATTTTAGTGGTAAGCACAATGCCTCTAATTTTCTATTATTAACATATCATTTCCTTTTACTAATTGAAAGTGATGTTTTTCTTATAGTAATGAAAATGCTTTGATGGCTTCATTGGCTATTTCACTTTACATAATTTTCATTATAATTGATTTCTCTTGTACATAGTTAGGCTTAGGTTTAGAATAGTTTTTCTTCATTTTTACCATTTCTTGTTTTGTTTTCAATAAATGTAGTTATGAAGATGATGCCAATTTCAAGCTCAAGAGGTGACACTTTTTAATACATTCAGGGATGTTTTCCTTACCTTTTACCCTCTTGCTTATAATTATATTTGTTTAAAATTTTATTTTTAAGTCATATATCTTTTAATTTTTTTGACTTAATTGAGAAAATGTTTTATACATTTTTTATAATCATAAGCAAGAACTTTTAAGAAAACAAAGAATGTTGTTGTACATCAATACACAAATCTTTTGAGTTGTAATTGCATATGTAATTAAGATTTAGTTTAAATTTGTTTGTTTTAGGTTTGTTTTCTTTTGCTTATTAATAAGAGGGCCTAACTTATTAAACATCTTGCTTATTCTTAACAAATCCTTATGTTGCAAATTATATTTTAGAAAAAAAAGAGACACACATTTTTCATCTTGTAGAAACTAATTCTCTCTTTCCATTTCATTTCTGATATAGCTATTTCATTTTTCTCCACGTAAAATGTTAATTTATTTAGGGCTGAGTTTTTATTTTTGCATTTTCATATATCCATTTTAGATTCTTTGCTTTGGTTGGTTTTATTTTGCAAGTTGATAGGATTTTCTTTTGAGTGGTTTGCTTGTTTTCCAAAAAGGGCTAAACTAATTTTAGCATATGGTGATCAAAACCATGTATTTCTATCAAGTATTTGATTGAAAACATTTTTTGTTAAAGGGATATCATTATAAAGACACTCTTCTTTTGTCAAGATTCAAACCATAGCGAGATTAGTCTTGGCTTTGAAAAATTTATTATAGATCATATTGATGGATTAATTGAGTTACTCGTCTATTATCTAGGATCTTTATCTTTCAAAATGATGCTATAATGTAGATGAGTGTCTTTTCAAAGCAATTATTTTCCTTATATTGAAGTAAGTCAGGAATTGTTAGTTATCTTTTAGACTTTTTACACCATCCTTTGCTCTTTAGTGGGCCATTTGGATCCGCTTCCCCATCCACTAAGTAATCTCTCTTGACATTAACAATAACCTTAATATTATTCATTGTACACAACATTAATAAAATATAAAGGATTAATTGAAGAATTGGAGGTCCCATCACGAGCCGACCTGTCATGATCGTAAGTTATGTTGACGTGACATTACCACATCTAGTTACCAAGCCAGGGCAATGGCTCTTAATCATTGATTAGGATAAAGGAGGTCTCATCACGAGCCGACCTTTTCATTTTTTGGTAGTTCTTTTGAATGATGTTGCCAGCATCTAGTTACCAAGCTAAGGTAGTAGTATTCAGTTAATGTCTTTATTTATTATTCGTCAAAAAACGAAAAAGAAAAAAAAATATTTATCTATATCTAGTGGATGGGATAAAAGCATCTAAGTGGGGTTAAAAGGTTTATCCTGTGGTATTGAGGTCATACCTACATACTACGTGTTCTTTGACTTGTTTTGGTTAAGAGAAACTGATTCCTTGGAAAAATTTCTTTCTACATTTGTAAAATAATCATTTATATTTATAAGATTTTGGATAATGGTAGGGATAGTTTGATTGATTTTGAAAGTTTTGGTTCAATCTTTACATATATAAGCCAATGGCAGGATTAACTTATGTGATTGGGAAATTGACATTTGAAGAGGCCTTTATCATTATTTCTCTTATATTATTTAAGATTTGGAATTATTTTGCAGAGATAACTGGTTCACCCAGCATGTCGCCATTTGTTGGCACCCCAACAACTCCCCTTGATTTTGTACGAAATCAAGGGATCCCCATATGAATTTTGTAAATACATAGATTTTAATGTGTTTTCAGTTGATCTTGCTAAACTCGTTAGGTGATTTCAATGCTTCCTTTTCTTGATCCTTCATTTTTCCATTGCTTGTCATTTGGATTGGTTTTCATAGATTCAGAGTTTAGCGGGTTTCTGGTTTCTCAACAATTATTGTATACTCTTATTTTAACCTCTACAAGTTGGTTTTGTCCTTCAGTAATGCATACATGAATTTAACGAGCACTTTTTAAGATTGACATAAATTAATCAAATTCTCAACGATGGGATTTCAAATTTTGTTTTGAAAGAATGGAACCATGTCTTTAGTTCTCCTGTTGTAAGGTTTATTCAATTTTAGTGAGCCTTAAAATTCTTGATTGATTTTGCAACTTTATATGAATTTCATAATTTTAGTTGAAGTTCATTTGTATTCATTTTTCATTCAAAAGCATAAGAAAGCAAAGCTATAATTTCTCTTAAAAATAAGAATTTCATGGGATATTTATGGCTTATGAAACGTTCTCATGCATGAAAATATTAAATCACTCCTCCTTAGTACTAAAAGCTAACATAAAAGTTAATGCATATTCCTTATTATTGTCTAATTATATTCACTTTACTTTAAGACAATATTGACCATATTTATTTTAATTAACTTTTATGTTAGCTAAATACATTTTGATATTCTTTTAAAGAGATTGGTTTAAATCATATATTATAAAGGAAGAAATTTTAAATAAATAAACCTTTTAAGAATTGGTATCCATTGATTTCAAATTAATTATTCCTTAAACTATGACAAATATGCATTTGAAGTAAATCTAGATCGACTCATTTTCTAAAAAGGTAATTTTTTCCTTTTTGGAGAGGTTCATATAATTTCAAAAATTAATATTCCGTACGTTAAGGAAATAGAATAATAAGAGTAAAGGAGGAGGTGGAACTTATTATTTATTTCTTATTAAGAAGTTTTTTCATCTCATTGTTATTCACGTTGGCTTAAGACAAAGATTTAGTTTTGTTTGTTACTTTCTCATATAATAACTTTGAAATATGATATTTTATTATTATCTTTAGGTTAACCGTATGAGAAAATGCCATGATCTTAAAAGATCCTGGAAGTCTTATATGTCCTCTAAACGCTCAACTGTGGCATGAGTCTAGCACCAGAATGCAGGTTAAGGAATGACCAACTCATATTGATGATCTCTCATTAATGTTACCATACTCGTCACATGTTCAATAGTGAACATACTCAGATGCATTGAAGTTATTCCCCGGAAAATAACGCGTGGAAAGATGCTACTAAAACATCTGGAATTGCACATAGTTCAAACTGCTCACCAGCACTGGGAGATAGTTACACCAGTCTCCGAGCATATCTCATTCTTAAGAAGAAAAAAGATCAACTATCAATGATGGACAAAACAGAAACGAAAGAATCAAAGATTCAATCTACCTCTCCAAACAGAATATCACAATGAGAAAAGTGTGTACGTCTTTGCAATTGCCATGATTCATGCAAGAGTTCAATGGAGACTGAGACATCTGCAGCAAATCACGATCATATTTTTAGAATTTAATGACTTTCCTCAAGAAGCTGCCATGATATCCAATTGATACTGCTGAGTTTTGCAATCACATCGAAAATAGTCATATGATAGAGATTCTCGCACAAGCAAATAATTTTCATGATCCTTAAGCATTCAAGGAAGGAGAGAGTCACAAGGAAGATTGCTAAAGCATTAACTTTAAACTGTTATTGAAACTTCCATCCATGCGAGTTTCATTTTAATTGATCATTTAAATGCTTCATGAAATGCGCTGGCTAAGTCTTCAAAGAGAAATGTGGCAGAATAAAAGGAATTGTAGGCCAATCTAGTACATACCTTCTATGATTTTCACACTTAAGTTACCATAGGTTTAAATGAATGTCAAATTATCGAGATGATTCAATTATCAAATCGTAGAAAGAGAACAAAAAATTCTTAATCATTTTGTTTTTACAATAATTTTATTAGAGTTTTCATATTGTTCTTTCCTTGTCAAAAGTTGTTTATTCATAAGATTTGAAATTGTTGTTTGATATATGTATATATGAATTTCCCGGTTTGTCAAAGCATTTTCAAGAGGATTTCTTCAAATTCCTTAGTATTATGTCTTTGGACAGCTTGAAAATTAACGGAGACTTTTGAGGTAATCTCTCAAAATTACTGCACGATCAGAGTTATCAAAGTCTGTGTAGCAAAATGTGGTCAAATTTGTTGCTAAATAGAAGTTACCAATCGGGGTTAAGAGGAATAACGTGGATGATGACATGTAATGGCGGATTCCTTGAAAGAATATTGAGGCTCATTTTCTTATAAAAGCATAAGCAAGTCGCTTTCCAAGAGGAGGGGGGGGGGTAGCGCTCATCAGAGCTAGAGAAGTTTCATTCTTTAAAGTTCTGTAATTTTTCTATGTTCAATGGTTTTTGTAAACCAAAGAACAAGAAACGTTGCTGCCAGGGGGGGTTCAATTTCTGAGACATTTGGAGAATCTATATTATACAGTATTATAATTTATTATATTCCATTGGTTTTATTTGAATTTTTTCTGAGGATTATTGAGTGTTGCAGGATATTAAAGACCCTAGCTAAGTCTTTAAAACTTTTATACTGTGTTACTGATTACTCTCTTTTGTTATCTTCATTTTCATGTATATATATATTGCTATTATATGTGAAATATGTTTGATGGATTTCGAATGATTATGCTTACCTAAAATATAAATGATTTATTGTCATGTTGCGATGAAAGAACTTCTTCATAATTTCAATTGTTAATAAATCTATTTTGATAAATTTCTAACTTGCAGGTTGACCTTGTTTCATTTACAAGTTAGTATATGATTATATTCCTATGTTTCAGGATTGTGTATCTATTTAATATCATTGATATTGGATTTTCATTTCTTTTTCAATTATTGTACAATAGAGTGTCATCTTATTGTAGGATAATTGAGATTTACTTCTGTTATTGGAGACTTTTCTACCAATCCAAAATTGTTGATCATCTTTATGCTTTAAAACCTTTTGTCAAATTAATAACTCATGCTCTTGGCCGAGATAGGTAATTTGCATCTAGATTATCATAGAGCAGAATTAGGAGCTGTTAATTTTTTGCATTTAGCTTAAGATAGTTCTTTTTTTTTTTCAGAATTAGTTAGTCATTTAGTTAGATTTTTTTATTTTGATTAACAGATTGATTTAAGCAAATCCCACACACACATATCTTTCAGAGACTCTCATTTTGGAGAGCACATCGTATAGGCGGCAGGGCCTTGATCCTGTGAAAGACAGTTATTTCAAACACATACAAGTTTGCATTAAGTCGAGTGCGTGGGATGTTTTTCTATAAGTTGGCCTAGTACAATTCTTCCGGCCAACAAATGGTGCTAGAAGGAGGGCCATGAGTTAAAACAAGTGGTTTTATTTTTAATTATTTTTAATAACCATTTATCCTTTGGCTCTTTGATTTTTCAGCTTTTATATTTTTACTCTTCTTCGTCACATATATGCTTAAGGGCTGGTTAGACGACAAGCTAACCATTTGGAGAGTGAATTAATATTGATTGTTTATCATTCATGGCTCATGCCCAAATTTCTGTTTGGGAATCAGCTTTTAGTTTTACATTAATTGATATTCCCAATGAGACAGTTAACCTCTTGTCGAAACTTGAATTTGATGGTGAAGGAGATATATCTACAAGGAAACACCTCAAGAAGTTTTTTTCTAAATGTAATAAACATAAGATTATTGATCTTAGTGCTACTTCCAGGTTATTTTCTCTTACTCTCAAAGGACGAATCAAATGCTGGTTGGAAACATTTCCACATAATTTATTTTTTACATGGTTTCAATTTGCACATGAATTTTTAGATACTTTCAAGGATTATGATTCTAATAAACTTTGTAGTGAATTGCAGGCTCTTCGAAGGAAGAAAGGTGAGTCTTCAGAAGACTTTTTAGTAAGGCTTTCTCATATCCTTTGCAAATTTCATATTACTGATTTACCTTCTGAATCTGATCTTTTAAATATTGTTTTCGACTGTCAAATTCTTGTTATTCAACAAAATCAAGACGTTTGTCAAAAGGATGTTTCAACAAATCATTTACCAACCCTTCTAGAAACTTCTTCCTCTATCATTGATTCAGATACTTCCATAAGTTCTACCCAACCCCAAGGTGACAAGATCGAAGTAGAAGAGGTACCAACTCCTTCCGATGATTATTCTCTTCTCAAAGGAGAAAGGCATACTTCTTTTATCCAAAATATTGATCCGATATATATTAAGGAATCAAATGGGAAAGAACTTATTCATGATGAAATTATTTATATAGATAGAGAAGTTGATTATGTTCATGGACGACAATATTCATATTCTTTTGTTACAAAAATAGATCAAGATGAGTTAATTATAAATCAAACTATATGTTCACCATTTTCTGATTTTTGTACTAATTCTTCTTTCGATTCAATTATCAAGGAACACAAATATGTTAATGATAATCTTATGTGTTCTAGAAATTCAATAGAAAAAGTCGAAGAAGATGACATGAATCTTAGTTGCTCAACTAAATGTTGTTCATGAAAAGAGATTAATCCTTTTCAAGCAAAGATTGATAAAAGTTTTGATTTACATGAAGGGTTATCAATTAATCTTGATCTCGAATCAATTTCATATGGAATGCTTAAAGGTGCATCACCAAATTATATTGAAAATAATCATGTAATAAAAGATAAATATTTTGGAAATATTAATGATCTTTCTAAATTGAGAGATTCTTTTAATTTCCTCACTTCTAATTCTTACTTTTCTATTTATCTTGATTTATTTTCTGATTTTGATATGTGTAAGATTCCATCTGAATTATCTAACTATGTGACTTAAAAATCACATTTTTATGAGATATCTAACATTGATGATTCACTTATTAAGCATGAGTTTGAGGGGTTGGGACATATTTCATTATTAAATAATCATTCGATACAATATTTTAAAAAGAAAGAAGGTTTATTGTAAGATGGTTACAATCAACCGATATTTGATGAGAATAAAACACCAATTTTTGTTGAAACTAAAAATGCTTGTTCTCATCAAAATTACTTATATTAGAGATATAATTTGATTGGTGATAGTAAAATTTTTGCTGAAGAGTTTCCTATAACTTGTGATCACCAAAGACTTACATTTCTTTTTATTGATTTACTTTTAGTTGTTGACCCTTTAAATAAGATTACTTCTTTCAATATCAGGTCACTGCCAATTAATTCACCTATTACATCATTTCATGATCCTACTTTGTATTTAAAACCAATTCTTCCAGTTGTTAGTGTGACAAATGCTAGTGATTTGATTCTTCGAATTGATTCTCATAAGATATTTTTACCACATATGGAATTCATATTGTTAGATCATACTTTGCATTCTAAGTTTCATGATAGGATTGCGGAGTGGCTCGAAAATTCTTATCTCAAGAAGTATTCACTCAATGGTAAGGCTTTATTTTCTGTATATACAAGTAAATATTTTAGTGGTAAGCACGATGCATCTAATTTTCTATTATTAACATATCATTTTCTTTTACTAATTGAAAGCGATGTTTTTCTTATAGTAATGAAAATGCTTCGATGGCTTCATTGGCTATTTCACTTTACTTAATTTTCATTATAATTGATTTCTCTTGTACATAGTTAGGCTTAGGTTTAGATTAGTTTTTCTTCATTTTTACCATTTCTTGTTTTGTTTTCAATAAATGCAGTTATGAAGATGATGCCAATTTCAAGCTCAAGAGGTGACACTTTTTAATACATTCAAGGATGTTTTCCTTACCTTTTACCCTTTTGCTTATAATTATATTTGTTTAAAATTTTCTTTTTAAGTCATATATTTTTAATTTTTTTTACTTAATTGAGAAAATGTTTTATACATTTTTTATAATCATAAGCAAGAACTTTTAAGAAAACAAAGAATGTTGTTGTACATCAATACAAAAATCTTTTGAGTTGTAACTGCATATGTAATTACGATTTAGTTTAAATTTGTTTGTTTTAGGTTTGTTTTCTTTTGCTTATTAATAAGAGGGCCTAACTTATTAAACATATTGCTTATTCTTAACAAATCGTTATGCTGCAAATTATATTTTTTTTTAAAAGAGACACACATTTTTCATCTTGTAGAAACCAATTCTCTCTTTTCATTTCATTTGTGATATAGCTATTTCATTTTTCTCCACGTAAGATGTTAATTTTTTTAGGGCTGAGTTTTTATTTTTGCGTTTTCATATATCCATTTTAGATTCTTTGCTTTGATTGGTTTTATTTTGCAGGTTGATAGGATTTTCTTTTGAGTGGTTTGCTTGTTTTCCAAAAAGGGGTAAACTAGTTTTAGCATATGGTGATCAAAACCAGGTATTTCTGTCAAGTATTTGATCGAAAACATTTTTTGTTAAAGGGACATCATTATAAAGACACTCTTCTTTTGTCAAGATTCAAACCATAGCGAGATTAGTCTTGGCTTTGAAAAATTTATTATAGATCATATTGATGGATTAATTGAGTTACTCGTCTATTATCTAGGATCGTTATCTTTCAAAATGATGCTATAATGTAGATGAGTTTCTTTTCAAAGGAATCATTTTCCCTATATTGAAGTAAGTCAGGAATTGTAAGTTATCTTTTAGACTTTTTACACCATCCTTTGCTCTTTAGTGGGCCATTTGGATCTCCTTCCCCATCCACTAAGTAATATTTCTTGATATTAACAATAACCTTAATATTATTCATTGTACATAACATTAATAAAATATAAAGGATTAATTGAAGAATGGGAGGTCCCATCACGAGCCGACCCGTCATGATCGTAAGCTCTATTAAAGTGACATTACCGCATCTAGTTACCAAGCTAGGGTGATGGCTCTTAACCATTTATTAGGATAAAGGAGGTCTCATCACGAGCCGACCTTTTCATTTTTCGGCAGTTCTTGTGAATGTTGTTGCCAGCATCTGGTTACCAAGCTAAGGTAGTAGTATTCAATTAATGTCTTTATATATTATTCGTCAAAAAAAGAAAAAGAAAAAAAAGATTCATCTATATCTAGTGGATGGGATAAAAGCATCTAAGTGAGGTTAAAAGGTTTATCCTGTGGTATTGAGGTCATACCTACATACTACGTGTTCTTTGACTTGTTTTGGTTAAGAGAAACTGAATCCTTGGAAAATTTTCTTTCTTCATTTGTAGAATAATCATTTATCTTTATAAGATTTTGGATAATGGTAGGGATAGTTTGATTGATTTTGAAAGTTTTGGTTCAATCTTTAAATATATAAGCCAATGGCAGGTTTAATTTATGTGATTGGGAAATTGACATTTGAAGAGGCCTTTATCATTATTTCTCCTATATTATTTAAGATTCAGAATTATTTTGCAGAGATAACTGGTTCGCCCAGCATGTCGTCATTTGTTGGCACCCCAACAACTCCCCTTGATTTTGTACTAAATCAAGGGATCCCCATATGAATTTTGTAAATACATATATTTTAATGTGTTTTCAGTTGATCTTGCTTAACTCGTTAGGTTATTTCATGGCTTCCTTTTCTTGATCCTTCATTTTTCCATTGCTTGTTATTTGGATTGGTTTTCATAGCTTAAGAGTTTGGCTGCTTTTTGGATTCTCAACAATGATTGTATACTCTTATTTTAACCTCTATAAGTTAGTTTGGTCCTTTAGTAATGCATAAATGAATTTGACGAGCACTTTTTAAGATTGACATAAATTAATCAAATGCTCAACGATGGGATTTCAAATTATGTTTTGAAAGAATGGAACCATGTCTTTAGTTCTCTTGTTGTAAGGTTTATTCAATTTTTGTGAGCCTTAAAATTCTTGATTGCTTTTGCAACTTTATATGAATTTCGTAGTTTTAGTTGAAGTTCATTTGTATTCATTTTTCATTCAAAAGCATAAGAAAGCAAAGCTATAATTTCTCTTAAAAATATGAATTTCATGGGATATTTATGGCTTATGAAACGTTCTCATGCATGGAAATATTAAATCAATCCTCCTTATTACTAAAAGCTAACATAAAAGTTAATGCATATTCCTTATTATTGTCTAATTATATTCACTTTACTTTAAGACAATATTGACCATATTTATTTTAATTAACTTTTATGTTAGCTAAATACATTTTGATATTGTTCTAAAGAGATTGGTTTAAACCATATATTATAAATGAAGAAATTTTAAATAAATAAACCTTTTAAGAATTAGTATCCATTGATTTCAAATTAATTATTCCTTAAACTATGACAAATATGCATTTGAAGTAAATCTAGATCGACTCATTTTCTAAAAAGGTAGATTTTTCCTTTTTGGAGAGGTTCATATAATTTCAAAAATTAATATTTCGTGCGTTGAGGAAATAGAATAATAAGAATAAAGTAATGTAGGAGGTGTAACTTATTATTTATTTCTTATTAAGAAATTTTTCCATCTCATTGTTATTCACGTTGGCTTAAGACAAAGCTTTAGTTTTGTTTGTTACTTTCTAATATAATAACTTTGAAATATGATATTTTATTATTATCTCCAAGTTAACCGTATGAGAAAATGCCATGATCCGAAAAGATCTTGGAAGTTTTATATGTCCTCTGATCGCTCAGTTGTGGCATGAATCTAGCACCAGAACGCAGGTTAAGGAACGACCAACTCATATTGATGATCTCTCATTAATGTTACCATACTTGTCGCATGTTCAATAGCGAACATGCTCAAATGCATTGAGGTTATTCCCTGGAAAATAAGCATGGAAAGATGCTACTAAAACATCTAGAATTGCACATAGTTCAAACTGTTCACTGGCACCGAGAGATAGTTACACGAATCTCCGAGCATATCTCATTCTTAAGAAGAAAAAAGATCAACTATCAATGATGGACAAAATAGAAACGAAAGAATCAAAGATTCGATCTACCTCTCCAAACAGAATATCACAATGAGAAAAGTGTTGCGTCTTTGCAATTGCCATGATTCATGCAAGAGTTCAATGGAGATTGAGACATCTGCAGCAAATCGCGATCATATTTTTAGAATTTAATGACTTTCCTCAAGAAGCTGCCACGATATCCAATTGATATTACTAAGTTTTTAAATCACATCGAAAATAGTCATATGACAGAGATTCTCTCACAAGCAAATAATTTTCATGATTCTTAAGCATTCAAGGAAGGAGAGAGTCACAAGGAAGATTGCTAAATCATTAATTTTAAACTGTTATTGAAACTTCCATCCATGCGAGTTCCATTTTAATTGATCATTTAAATGCTTCTTGAAATGCGTTGGCTAAGTCTTCAAAGAGAAATGTGGCAGAATAAAAGGAATTGTAGGCCAATCTAGTACATACCTTCTATGATTTTCACACTTAAGTTACCATAGGTTTAAAATAATGTCAAATCATCGAGATGATTCCATTATCAAATCGTAGAAAGAGAACAGAAAATTCTTAATCATTTTGTTTTTACTATAATTTTATTAGAGTTTTCATATTGTTCTTTCTTTGTCAAAAATTGTTTATTCATAAGATTTGAAATTGTTATTTGATATATGTATAATATATGAATTTGCAGGTTTGTCAAAGCATTTTCAAGAGGATTTCTTGAGATTCCTTAGTATCGTGTCATTGGACAGCTTGACAATTAACAGAGACTTTTGAGGTAATCTCTCAAAATTATTGCACGATTGGAGTTATCAAAGTCTGTGTACCAGAATGTGGTCAAATTGGTTGCTAAATAGAAGTTACCAATCGGGGTTAAGAGGAATAACATGGATGATGACATGAAATGGCAGATGTCTTGAAGGAATATTGAGGCTCATTTTATGATAAAGGCAGAAGCAAGTCCCCTGCAAAGAGGAAGGGGGAGGGGGGGGCGCGGGGTAGCGCTCATCAGAGCTAGAGAAGTTTCATTCTTTAAAGTTCTGTAATTTTTCTTTGTTCAATGGTTTTTGTAAACCAAAGAACAAGAAACGTTGTTGCTAGTGGGGGTTCGATTTCTGAGACATTTGGAGAATCTATATTATATAGTATTATACTTTATTCTGTTACATTGGTGTTCTTTGAACTTTTTCTGAGGACTATTGAGTGTTGCAGGATATTAAAGACCCTAGCTAAGTATTTAAAACTTCTATACTGTGTTACTGATTACTCTCTTCTGTTATCTTCATTTTCATGTATATATATCTTGCTATTATATGTGAAATATGTTTGATGGATTTCTAATGATTATGCTTACCTGAAATATAAATGATTTATTGTCATGTTGGGATGAATGAACGTCTTCATAATTTCAATTGTTAATAAATCTATTTTGATAAATTTCTAACTTGCAGGTTGACCTTGTTTCATTGACAAGTTAGTATATGATTATATTCCTATGTTTTAGGATTGTGTATCTATTTAATATCATTGATATTGGGTTTTAATTTCTGTTTCAATTATTGTACAATAGAGTGTCATCTTATTGTAGGATAATTGAGATTTACTTATGTTATTGGATACTTTTCTACCAATCCAAAATTGTTGATCATCTTTATGATTTAAAACCTTTTGTCAAATTAATAACTCATGCTCTTGGCCGAGATATAGGTAATTTGCATCTAGATTATCGTAGAGAAGAATTAGGAGATATTAATTTTTTGCATTTAGCTTAAGATAATTTTTTGTTTTGATTAGTAGATTGATTTAATAAAATCCCACACACACATATCTTTGAGAGACTCTCATTTTAGAGAGCACATCATATAGGCAGCAAGGCCTTGATCCTATGAAAGACAGTTATTTCAAACACATACAAGATTGCATTAAGTCGAGTGTGTGGGTTGTTTTTCCGTAAGTTGGCCTAGTACAATTCTCCTAGCCAACAGGTTTCCCCAAGCAAAACTATTTGTGTCTCTTGTCTCTTGTCATTATTGTTGTGCATGTTATTCTCTCAGATAAGATCCTAGATCATATTGATTAAATGATAAAAATATAACATGGTATTAGAGCTAACTAAAGAAGAAGACACTGTGCAGCTGCAGAATCTAGGGCTTCTTATTTTTTGGGTCTCCCTCCACAGATCATCAGCAAAAGGAGGCTAGGTTAACTCTCCATTGAAGGGCTCGTCTTTCTGTTGAAGCAGAATTTGATTCTCGGCATTTTCAGTTTTTTACCTACCACTGTAGTGGGACATTAGGGATTTTCACAGAAGTGGAATTTTTTACTTAAGCCAGCATAGGATTGCTCTCCTCCTCAAAATCGAAGTTTAGAGACCAAGATCGAAGTTTTTTTTGTGTAGAACACCGGGAAAGTCCAACCCTAAATTGCCCTTGAACCAGAAAACCAGCACTGCAGAAGATCAGCTCCAGATCTAGTTCCAGCATCTCAAATTGGTAAGACCTAAATATTTTGTATTTCCATTTGAGGTTCTCATTCAAGATGTCTCATCACACTAAGTTTGATGAAAAGCTTGAAGGATCTGATAACTTCCGAGCATGGAAGTATATGATCTCATGGTTCTTGGAGAAAATGAATTGGAATCCTACATAAGTGGAGAGGTTCCAATTCCAGATGGAGATGAGGATAAGGCCTTACACAAGAAGAACTTGGCCAAGGCCAAGAGATTTATTGTTGATTCCATCAAGGTTCACCTTATACCACAAGTGTCTTCCCTAAATACACCTAAATATATGTTTGATTCCTTGACCAATCTATTTGAAGGAAAGAACATAAATCGGAAGATGACTTTGAGAAACCAGCTGAAGAATGTGAAGATCTAGAATGCAGAGACCATACAGTCATACTTTACAAGGGTCTCTCAAATCAAAGAACAACTTGAAGCAGTAGAAGAAGAAGTGGAGAATGAGGAAATTGTAATGACCACCTTGAATGATCTCCCTAAGTCATGGGACTCCTTCATTCAAGGGATTTGTGCTAGAAGAAAGATTATCACTTTCAGTAGGTTGTGGGAGGAATTCTCATAAGAAGAAGCTCGAATAGTAGCTCGAGAAGAAGAGATGGGAAATGAATATCAAGATCTCATAGTACACACCAAGAAGATAAAAAGGGACTATCATCATCCCAAAGGTAAGCATTCTCACCAGAAAGATAACCCTAGAAGATCTAACAGAGATCTATCTAAATACAGATGCTTTACATGTGATGAGAGAGGACACATTGCTAGATATTGTCATAGAAATAAGAGTGACTCTCATAAGAAGAAGGACAAAAGAAGACATCATGCTCACACTGTAGAGGATGATGAAGCTCCCAGAAAGAGAGTCAAACAAGAAAGTGATGAAGAGTATGTTTTGATTTCTTCCCTCATAGGAGCTGTCACACATGGAAGCAATGATTGGCTCATAGATAGTGGGGTTTCCAAGCATATTAAGGGATTCAAAGAATCCTTTGTGAAACTATCTGAACATGAGTCACCCCACAAAGTGAGACTTGGGGATGACTACTAGTATCCCATAAAAGGTAGTGGTGAATCCTCGTATAAACTAGACTCTGGAAAGTCTATGAAGATGAAGGGTGTCTTGTTTGTACTAGAACTAAAGAAGAATATCCTCTCCATATCTGCATTGGATGCAAAAGGCATGATGGTTGCATTTGTAGATGGCCAAGTCCTTATGTGGCCAAAGGGAAAGACTATAGATGATGTAGTAGTGATTGGAGAGCAAGAGGGAGGATTATACAAGCTAAAGGGCTAACTAGAACAAACCTTGGTCCATGACTTAGTAGAGCCAAGTGAACTGTGGCATAGAAGGCTTGCACATGTGCACTATAGGGCACTACCACTTGCAAAAAAAGTTGTTGAAGGTCTTCCAGAAATACAGGAAAAACATGAAGGTGTTTGCAAAGGATGTGTGAAAGGAAATAACACAAAGAAGACATTTCCAAGTAGCGAGAGCAAGGAAAAAGGAATCCTGGAAATCATCCACTCCAATGTATGCGGTCCGATGTCATCCAATTCATTGAGTGGGTATGTAGACTATGTTTATTTCATTAATGATATTTCTAGGAATACATGGATATACTTCTTGAAAAGAAAGGATGAAGTATTCAGTAAGTTCAAGTAATTCAAAGCCTTGATCGAGAACCACACATAGAAGAAAATCAAGACCTTTCGATCAGACAATGGCAGAGAATTCACATCCGATGAATTCAAGTAATTATGTAGAGAGTCGGGGATTAAGAGGGAGTTGAACACTCCATATAATCCACAACAGAATGGAGTTGTAGAAAGGAAGAATAGAATAATTATGGAAGCAGCAAGGGAAATGCTTCATGATCAATATCTTCCCATGCATCTATGGGCAGAAGTTGTTAGGACAACTGTATATGTACAGAACCATAATCCGCATAGAGTACTTGAGAACAAGACACCAGAAGAAGTCTTCTCTGGAAAGAAACCAGAAGTCAGTAATCTCATAATATTTGGTTTTCCAGTGTACATACACATTCCAAAAGAAAAGAGGACAAAGTTAGGTCCTTCAGGAAAGAAGGGTATATTTGTGGGATATAGTGAAAGCTCGAAGGCTTACATAATATATTTCCTAGGTTTCAAGAAGATCGACATCAGTAGGGATGTAACATTTGACGAAGACTGAGCTTACAACAAATCCAGAAAGAGACATGTTGAAGACCCTGAAGAAACAAAAGCACCCAGGATCCGAGATACAACTATGAATGATGCAACTTCAAAACAATATCGAGAAATAGAAGAACCCTAGGAACCTGTAGATCCACCCCAAGAAAAGAATCCTTACAAAAGGAAACCTACATGGGTACGAGAGGATATCCAGGGTGAAGAAATATATGGAGCTCCAGAAGAAATGCGCAAAGAAAGAAAGAGAACTAGGTCCTACTCCGGTTATGTATCCCTATTGTGTGACATCATTGATAAAGAACCTTCCAACTATGAAGAAATGACAAAAAAGAAAGAATGGAAGGATGCTATGATCGAGGAGTACCAGTCGATCATGAAGAATGATGTATGGGATGTGGTCCCAAGACCAGAAGGGAAGTCTGTTGTAACTTCCAAATGGATCTACAATATCAAACATTCTACAGATGGCATCATAGAGAAATATAAAGCAATATTTGTGGCACGTGGCTTCTCCCAGAAGGAAGGGATAGATTATGAGGAAAATTTTGTACCTGTATCCAGATACACTTCCATCGGATCAGTACTTTCTCTGGCTATAGTGATGAAATGGAAGATACACCAGATGGATGTCAAGATTACTTTCTTGAATGGTGTAGTAGAAGAGGAAGTGTCTGTGGAGCAGCCACTCGGTTTTGAGACACATGACAGAGAGACTCATGTGTACAAATTGAAGAAGGCCCTATACAGTTTGAAACAGGCACCCAGGACATGGTATGGAAGAATTGCCAGCTTCCTGACTGGCTTAGGCTTTACCAAGAGTAAAGCAGATTCCAACCTTTACTATAAGGTTGAGGAAGGGAACCCTGTGATACTCCTACTATATGTAGATGACCTATTTGTAACAGGAGAGGATAGGTTGATTGCTTGCTGTGGATTTCTAGATGAAATACTTAGGTATGATGCACTACTTTCTAGGCATGGAGGTGTGGCAGAATTCAGATGGAATCTCTCTGGGACAAGGGAAGTATGCAATAGAGATCCTAAAGAGGTAAGGGATGATGGAATACAAGGCCATGACCACACCTATGGCATCGAACCTGAAGCTATTGAGTGATGCTTCATCAGAGTCAGTTAATGCTATGATGTATCATCAGATGATTGGGTCCTTTATGCACCTGATGAATACAAGACTAGATATTTGCTTTGCTGTGAACACACTGAGCCAGTTCCTGACGGATCCGAGACATGTTCACCTTATTGTTGCAAAGCATATTCTAAGGTACCTCAAGGGTACAGTTGATTATGGGATCAAGTATGAGGCGAATCAAAAGATTAACCTGGAAGGTTATGTGGATTTAGATTGGGCAAGCAATTCCACTTATAGGAAGAACACTTTGGGGTGCTGCTTCAGTACGGGATCAGGTGTGATCTCTTGGTTTAGTAGGAAGCAGTGATGCGTGGAACTGAGTACATATAAAGCAGAGTGTGTCACAGCTTGTTTGACCAGTTGTGAGGTAGTGTGGCTGAGGAAGATACTATCTGATCTGTCTGATATTCAGTTAGATGCTAATTGTTTATATTGTGACAAATAAATTTGTGTGAAGTTGTCAAAGAACCCGGTGTTCCATGAAAATTCAAAGCATATCGAGATCAAATATCACTATATCAGGGATATGGTGCAAAGATGAGCAGTGAAGCTCTAGTATGTTGCGACGGATGAGCAAATAGCTGATGTTTTGGCCAAGCCATTATCCAGAGTGAAGTTTGAGTACTTCAGGGAGAATCTTGGTGTTCTCCAGATCAAGGTTCCTTCCAAGGGGAAGTGATGAGTCCGAGAGCCTTTCTAACATGGTGGCAGGCTGTGCCTCCCATGGTCAAATGTAAGTGTTGGGCCTTTCTAACATGGTGGAAAGCTGAGCCTCCCATGGTTAGATGTGAGTGTTGGGCATTTCTAGCATGGTGGTGGTCTAGGCCTCCCATGGTCAGATATAAGTGTTGGATGAGCCTTTCTGACATGCTGGCAGGTTGGACCTCCCATGGTTAGATGTGAGTGTTGGGCCTTTCTGACATAGTGGTAGGTTAGGCCTCCCATGGTCAGATATAAGTGTTGGGTGGGCCTTTCCGACATGGTGGAAGGCTGGGCCTCCCATGTTTAGATATAAGTGCTGAAGAAGATGAAGACCTACATGGAGGCTAGGCCTGCATCCAACATGAAAAAGGGTTGGCTCTGTAGGACTTCCTATGATGAGTAGAATTGAGAGATAGCACCATTTGCTCGAGGCAGCAAGAGGAGTGATGATGATGATCTAGTGATAATGATGATCCAGCTATGATGATGATCCAGCTTTAATGAATGATCCAATCAATAAGAATTGTGCTGATTAATTGTGTCAAGAGAATGCCTTCCTAGTTAAGAGGGAGTGTTGATGTATTTGTAACTTCAGAATGTATTCACTTATATATTTATATGTACCCTGATGTTCCTATCGGGAGAATCACTAATGTAATCAAGTCATGTAAAGTCATAGAGGTTAACCCTCCTTTGTATGTCAGGGCAATAGTCCCCACAATTTCAGGGTACTAGGGTTATTAGACTCTCCTAGAGAAGTCGGACCTAGTAAGTAATTGTCAAGTCGAAAACTAGTATAAATAGAGAGTGAGCCTCTCTATTTGAGACACACACACACTCAACTGTAGCTAATGAGTGAGAGAGGAGGAGCTCGCACAAGTGAGAGAGAGAAAAACTGTCGGAGATCATCTTTGTGTTTTTGGGTTTTACTTTTGCTATTGGTGCTCATTCTATCTCTGAGGAAGTTGCGGGTTTTTCTCCTTTATGGTTTCCCTGAGGAAAACTCTTTGTGTCTCTTGTCTCTTGTGATTATTGTTATGCATGTTATTCTCTCAGATAAGATCCTAGATCATATTGATTAAATGATAAAAATATAACAATAACAAGAATACTACATCAACCCAACATCGGATGGACACCTGATCTGGAAGAGTGCTAGTTCCTGCACATCTGACTCAGGGGAAGCCTTGGAAAATTGACAAAACCGGTTACATGAGGTCTCTATGAGGAGGTGCACAAGGATTACAAGGTCCATGTGATGGGTGGAGAATGAGATACGAGATCTATCCACCTATGAGGGTTTACCTAACCTTGCAACATTCCTCACTGAGATTGAAGGAATCGTCATAGATTCGTAGCACTTATCTGTGCTAGAACATGTACTGAAGGCTACGCCTACTAGATGGTGGGGTACGCACAAGCAATTCATAACAGAATCGCCATAATGCAGAAGGTTGATGGAAGTCATATTCGGTGAAGATGTCACCATAATCAGTCATAAGTACACAAGACTATCGATCCCTATTGAGCACATAAATCAGTGCTGCATTGTATTTACAGCATACCCATGCTAGGAATGGGTCTATCATTTCATTCATACATTAGAAATGAAACCTAGAAGCTGTTACATGTCTATGGGGTTGCGACAAGGTAATCAGGATTGGGACAAGGTAGTCAAACAGTTTGCGCACACCTTTGAGTTCCCTGATGATCAACATACAGTTGATGTTGTGCTTTAGATAATCAAAGAACAGATATTTTCTCAAATACCGGTTGAAAAGGAAAATTCCCACCAAAGCAGTGCGACCATTCAACAATGGATGGCTTGTTATGACCTAACAGGAGATCCAGATGATTATCTGACTAACATAAACATACTAGAATCAGAAGGTACACACGCAGTAGAAGGAAGTGGCATTTCGAGCGACCGGTTCCTGAAGCCACTGAAAACCAGGAAAGTAAACATTGGGTCACCTAAGAACCCGAAGTTCGCCAATATATGAGATTATTGGGATGAAGAGACAATCACAAAGATCACATACTTGTTGCATGAATATCAGGACCTATTCCCTACCAAATTATTAGAGATGAACGGGATAGTGGGAGACCTAGGGGAAATGAAAATACCCCTACGACCAGATGCTAAACCCAGTATGCAGCGACCGTATAGGATGAACCCCAAGTATAAGGAAAGGGTAAAAGAAGAATTGGATTGCATGCTCGATGCAGGAATCATTGAACTTGTTGAGGAGTCAGATTGGATCACACCTATAGTAATCCAGGATACGAAAACAACAGGAAAAGTAAGGATATGTGTCAACCTAAGGAAGTTGAACAATGCATGCTTACATGATCCATTCCAAACACCATTTACAGATGAAGTCCTTGAAAGCATCGGTGGATAAGAGATGTATTCATTCATTAATGGCTTCTCTAGCTACCATCAAGTCAAAATTGTGAAGGAGGATCGCCACAAAACAACCTTCATCGCCAAATGGGGATGCTACCAGTATACGGTAATGCCCTTTGGACTCAAGAATGCACATGCTATTTTTTCTAGAATATTAGTCTCTACTTTTAAAGATTTTATTCATAAATTTCTTGAAGTCTACTTTGATGATTAGATTGTGTTTGGTCTAGTAAGAGACCATATTGAGATTCTGTGCATGATGTTGGACCGATGTCGCGAGTATCAGATCACGCTTAATTCTAAAAGGTGTATTTTTTGTGCACCATTTGGTGTGTTGTTGGGTCATGTCGCGTGTCACGATGGTATTTTGGTCAATCCAGCAAAGATTGTGATTATTCTTGACTTACCACCACCTACATCAGTCACGCAAATTAGATCATTTCTGGGACACACGAGCTACTTCAGGAAGTTCATCTATGCAGCGATCACTGCACCTATGGAGAAACTGTTGAAGAACGACCCAAAGTTTCAATGGACATCAGCTTTCCAGGAAATATTAGATAAGTTGAAGAAAGAAATGGCCACTGTGCCAATACTTGTATTTATAGACTAGAAGAAGGAGTTCCATGTTCATGTCGACGTGTCGTCTGTTGCGCTTGGCATAGTATTGACACAACTAGGAGAGGGTTCACTTGACCACCCTATTTCTTTTGCTAGCAGGAAACTATCAACAACATAAAAGAACTAAACGACGATGGAAAGAGAAGGCCTCGCTATGGTATATGTGCTTCAAAAGTTCAAACACTATTTGCTGGGTGGGCATTTTTAGATGTACACTGACCACTTAGCGCTAAAATACCTAGTCAACAAGCCAGTGTGAGGGGGGGAAGATTTGTAGATGGATTCTCCTCTTTCACGAATTTGATTTTGAGGTAGTTGTAAAACCTGGTTGACTGAATGTCAGGCCTGACAACTTGTCAAGGATAGAAAGTGGCGAGGAGCCAACCATCTTGGAAGATAATTTGCCTGACGTGCAATTATTTGCGATCCACATGATGGATGAACAAAACCATGAGTTTAACGCAATCATTCACTTTTTTAGCACAGGATATGCACCTAAAGGAATGTCAACTAATCAGAATAAACACTTGGTCATTAGAGCTACTGATTACACATTGATCGCAGGACATCTATATAAGTTGGGTGCAGATGAAGTACTGCGTCATTGTGCTTTTTACTATGAACGACCCTGGGTTATGAATGAATCACATGCTGGTGTCGTAGGAGGATACTACGCAGGAAAAGAAACTATGTGTAATATATTGTAGGTAGGATTATGGTGGCCAACCATACAAATGGAAACTAAAATATTCTACAGGCGTTGTGATGTCTACAAGAGGACAGGAAAACAATCGTGCCGCGACGAGATGCCACTTGCACCGTAGATAACCCTCCAAAACTTCGAAAAATGGGTTGTTTATTTTGTTGGACCAATCAGTCCACCAGGGAAGATAACTGGTGCATGCTATATTATCACCGCGACAGACTATTTGACCAGATGGGCTGAATCTGTGCCTGTTAAAGATTGCACCACTGCGATTGCAGTGAAGTTCATATATGTGGTGACTAGATTTGGCTATGCAATAATTATACTAAGTGATCAAGGTACGCATTTTGTTAACAAAGTAATTGATGAGTTGACTGCAAAGTTTCAGATCCATCATAAGAAGATAACACCCTATCATCCTCAGGAGAATGGAATGGTCAAAGCCTTCAACAAGATCCCGGAGAATGCATTAACCAAGGTATGAAACGTGCGCCGAGATGACTAGGATCATAAAGTTTCGGTTGTGTTATGGGAATATCGCATGACTTGCAAGCGACTTAAATGCCACACCCCATTCAGCTTGGTATATGGACAAGAGACTATTGTACCCATGGAGTACATTGTACCAAATCTAAGAATTATTGCACTGACAGAGATGAATGAGGGAGATGTTGTTGAATAGAGGTTATAATAGCTTGTTCAGATGGAAGAGGAATGCTTCGTCGCAAGATTTCATCAGACATTTGAGAAGAAATGACAGAAATCATGGCATGATCGCCATATCATGGTTAATCCATTCAAAGTCAAAGGACTAGTGTTGTTGTATGTAGCAATTTTTTCAAGCACCCAGGTAAGCTAAAGACACATTGGCTTGGGCCATATGTGATCATGCACATCATTGATGCAGGCACAGTAAAACTTCAAAAATTGGATGGAACATATGTCACAGGGATGGTGACTGGCAGTCGCTCGAAGCCATACTACAATGGATGCGGCATGCCTGGCTTAAACCACGCTGCGTAGATTTTTTTTAAAAGCAGGAAAAGGGAAACAAAAACTATTTTTTCACACATCTAAGACAGTGTAGGGAAAAGCAGGAAGCGCAAGGAAATTACACATGACAGGTTGGACAACATCCAACACTTAAAAGAAATATTCAGCAAAAATATTAAGGAAGTTATGACAGCTTAGAGACATAAATTCAATAAGATACGAGGAGAATGGCGGCGTGCTTTTTGGTCCCATCATCCGTCGTCGACATAACTTCCATAACCGTGTTGACAGGTACAACCCATAGATCGAGTAGCAGAGTTAATGAATGAACGCAACAGTTGAGAATCCCATGTGATCGATTGGACATCCACCTTCGATTGCATGACAACTGCAGAGTGTTGGGGCATGTATAAATAAAAGGCTTCACTATCAAGCATTATTTGATGCACATAGAGAGAGTCGAAAGAACCAGAGATGAGAATTTGCAAAGCCGAACCTTGTCACAGAATAAGACAACACCCATGGTAATTGAGATCCCTAGTGAGAGCGAGCTATTAGATGCAACCATTATCTCAGGTTTTCCAGTCGACGAGGAATAAGAAATAGAATCGTCGAAGGTACAACAACCAGAGTTGCAACCAGACACTGATCTGATGGCAAGAACCAAAAAGAAACCTACCCCAGTAACATCACCTAGAGTTGTGGCTACTCCTCGACCTATGGACACTCTCGTCAATATTCCAACCCCTAGTTCGTGCCCTGTGCTGAACCCAGTTCAGATACCACCATATGCAACTACGCAACCATTTAGAGAGACAACACATGCTGGACAAATCCCACCTGGACAGACATCCCAGCATGAGATGGCAAGGAAATGGAAGGCTAAGGTCGTTCCGTGCAATACCGGCAAAGCGCCAATGGAGGAAGATCCAGAGGAGGACAAACTCATGGAAGAGGATTCACCACTACGAAGAGGACTTGATGCTGAGGATGACAATGAAAACTTCCCCCATTAAGTCCGGCCAAGGAGAGTCGATGCAAAGGAAGTGGAGCTTCCGAAGAAGGCCGATATAATTCTCGTAGCGCCGCGGATCCTTGAGAAAGTACCCATGCTCATCAACATAATGTTGAAGCTCGCCAAGTTGAATTTCGAGGACTTCAACACCCAACAATAGGAAGGGTTGAAAAGAGTGGACTGCATGGTCCCATATCAACCCGACCCAACTAGGCCATAGGTGTTAAGGCCAATGCAATGGGCTGAGGGAATTGGTCACGTAGGTTTGATAAACCTGTTGGTCATGCTGCATTTCAGCCATAGTCTACAGGTCAACACATACATGAAATAGCTTATGGTCTGTTTCCACAGAGGATTCCTATGGCTCGATTGGCCATACCTGGTCAACGTCGAGCTTATTGCTGCAATAACAGGTCTGTCAAAGGAAGGAGAATACCTCGTACCATACTTGAACCATAAAGATAGCACCAAGATCAAGCAAAAGAATAACCTTCAACACACAAAAAGGGGATTCCTGATTGGCCCTAATGAAGACGCAAGTGTGCGGTTCGCCGCAAGGATCTTGTATTGTAAGCTGCTACATAAGATGAGGCCCACTCAGTGTACTGTGGGAACAGTCAAGCTTGTAGAGTTGTGCATGCTAGGTGGGATTTTCAACTGGTCATGGTTCTTGTTGAATGAGCCAATAGATGACTCCGTGCAGGCCCAGGATGATCCCAACTACAAATTTCATAACTCTTGGTTGCTTGTCTTGATCTCATTCACCCTATGGGCTAACCCACCAGACTATGTGCAAATGAATGTCCCACTACCTTGCCATGGTGCAAATTACCAGAACTTGTGGGAAGACAAGAAAGACAATATTCAGCAGAAGGATAACAACATCAAGTTCTTTTTGCATGTAGAGGCGTTGCGCGATGTTGTCCATTGATATCATCGAGTATGGGTTGCGACGGTGCACAGGTACATAGCCTTCATCAATTTTTAGGCTGGTGTGCATAACATCATTTTAGAGATGAAGAAGGACTCGTCCAAACAAGTACACCATGTTGGATTCATGGTCACAAATGAGGATGTGGACGCAATCATCCAAGAATGGTCAGATGAATGGCGTGAACCACTGGCAGAGCCACTACCTGAAGGACAAAACGAAGAGGACCCACCAATGCACCAAGTTGATGTCCAAGAAAATGAAGGAGGCGATGATCAAGAAAATCAGTCGCAAGACAGGGAAGAGGAAGATGATAATGCAAGTGGGGTTGTCTCTTATCATAATGATTCAGAGGGCACACCTAGTCAGAAGGACATCCCAACCCAGCATCAAACGCAGCAACAAGGATGGGAACCCCCGTGAAAGAAGACAAAAGCAAGCAAAACTGTCAACACAGATACCTTGACTGAGGAGGATATCCGTGTACTAGCAAATGCTATCATAGAAGTTGCCAAGGACAGCCTTGCAACTTTAAGAATGTAGCAGGAAAGCGTCATTGATCAGGTGTCATAGCATCTTAATCAGCTAGTAGAGGCCATAAAGGATGCCAAAGACACTATGGAGGCGGAGACATATGGCATGGATCCAAGTGTCCCATTAGTCACGCTTGAGCTGGTGTCATCGATCAAGGTAAAAATCTAGGCGTAGGTAATGGAGATAGGAATAGCTGACATTGATACAGATCTGCATAGGTTCGAAAACATGCACATAGACTTCGCCAAACTAAGCTTAAACGAATTCTATGAGATCTAGTGGGCAGCCATGATTGAAGTACGGTTGCGGGAGAATGTCATTTCCTATCAGGAAACAAAGCAACAAAAGAAGGCAAAGGCACGCAAGGCCCTCCTTAGGGACAAAGAGCAGGAAATTAGTGCATGTGAGCAGAGCAAGGTTTCACTCACTGAAACTATTAAGAACGTCGTCGTCGATTTCCCACCAGAATCCAGCCAAGAAGATGAATATTCAACAGCTAAGGTTTCCTACCTATCGTGCATCACAGTGGAACTAAAGAAGCAGGTTGAGGGGCTTTAGGCTAGGCAGGTACCGAGCACACCTCCTAAGGTTCTCAAGGAGAGAAGAAGAGAAGCGTCTAAGGCTCCTGGGAAGATCATTGAGGGAGAAACACTCTGCGCGAAGGAAGTTAGCGTTGTTTCCATGATTTGGGAAGCGCTCCTGGAATATGAAACTGCGGAAAACATAAGGGAAAGCATGAGACAAGCCAACGAGAAAATTAGCACAGCAAAGGCAGAGATGAAGAAGCTTCACTTCCAGGAGAAGGTGATAAAAATGGTAGAGATCAAGAGACTACAGCAGGAATTTTAGGATCTACGTGATCAAGAGCGGACTAGGGAAGCAGAGGTGGAGACACATTAGTCAGAGGCCGCGTGGCTCATAGGCCTTATTCAGTATGTGTAGCAGAAGCCTCAACAAATCACGCAATCACTAGAGGATGGACCATCAGAACATATCAGTTCCGACCGTGTAGAACAAATGGACGCACAGGCAGAGGAACTCACAGACGAAGTCGTTAAAGTGCAACAGATGGTGAAGGAGTTCCAGGACAAGGTTGGTCCTCTCATGTAGACTAAATATGTGTCACAAACATAAATTTTGGGGCAAAGTAAAGTTTTGTGGTGGGACATTCTTGCAGACAAGTTCCTTTTTTCTTAGTGGCTCAGGACGAGCCACATGTGAGTGTTGGGGGCCTGTTGGTTTAGGAAAGTGCACAAGGAAGAAACACACATGCAAGAAATGAAGGGAAAAAGGTGCACTTGACAGAAGGGAAAAGCAGGCTAAGAAGGAATCAGCGCATAAAAGGTGAAAACATGTGCGTGATGGAGAAATAATAGGAGGAAAGTTGCGACATGATAGCTACGACAAGGAAGGAAGATCCGAATTGGTGGAAGAGGCAGGTGGAGAAGTTAAAGCTGGAAGTTGGAAGTCAAGGAAGACTGTAGAAGGATGAGCTAGTAGAAGAAGGAAGGACAGTTTTGTGGCTAGTTATGACTGGTACAGACGAGCTGAAAGATGTTTTTCTGGCTAGCTAAATATGTGGTTAATGTCTTCTAGGACTTTCATGGCTAGGTATGGGCCGACATTTATGTAACATAAGATATTTTTTAAGTTGTTGAGTCTATAATAACTGAGCTATACTCAGTCGACCGTGTGAGGTCTTGTAAATATTATAAATAAGAGGAACCCACTCGGTATAAGGGTTCGGTGATATAGATAAGTCGTAGTTAGAGATTCATTTAGATTCCACTGGATTTCGGTAATATTGAGAAGAAGTATAAGGTTTTTGAGCCATGGATCTTGCAACTGTGTGTGCAGACTACTAAAAGTAGAAGGAATCTGTAGCTGAGTGCGTAGATAATAGGATACAAGATTCGGTCTAGGCTGTGTGCGGATCAGTGGGAGTAGATAGAAGAATAAACCAGAGAGCATGAGAGCAAGAAGATTGAGTCAAAGACATATCTTAAGAACAGTCTACAAGTCACAGACTACAAGGTGCTATATCCAATTCTCATGTCAGATGAAGAGAACCATGGTGGTTTTTCCGAGATGGGTTTCCACATTATTATTTGTGTGTATGAATGAATGTCGTTGAATGGTAAATGTTTACATGAATATTTTTTTATTGTCTGTTATTACAGATACTAGTGAATGTATGTTGTAATCTATTTTATTTATGAATGAACGGTTAAGTGTCGGTTGGAATGGTATGTATGAATCATGGTTAAGTTGTTAAGTCCAAATATAGTCATGCACTGTCTAATTGAGTATAAGGGATCAGTTGCATCTCATCAAAGAAAGAATGGAAGGATGCTATGATCAAGGAGTACCATTCGATCATGAAGAATGATGTATGGGATGTGGTCCCAAGATCAGAAGGGAAGTCTGTTGTAACTTCCAAATGGATCTACAATATCAAACATGCTACAGATGGCATCATAGAGAAATATAAAGCAATATTTGTGGCATGTGGCTTCTCCAAGAAGGAAGGGATAGATTATGAGGAAAATTTTGCACCTGTATCCAGATACACTTCCATCGGATCAGTACTTTCTCTAGCTATAGTGATGAAATGGAAGATACACCAGATGGATGTCAATATTACTTTCTTGAATGGTGTAGTAGAAGAGGAAGTGTCTGTGGAGAAGCCACTCAGTTTTGAGACACATGACAGAGAGACTCATGTGTACAAATTGAAGAAGGCCCTATACAGTTTGAAACAGGCACCCAGGACATGGTATGGAAGAATTGCCAGCTTCTTGACTGGCTTAGGCTTTACCAAGAGTAAAGCAGATTCCAACCTTTACTATAAGGTTGAGGAAGGGAACCCTGTGATACTCCTACTGTATGTAGATGACCTATTTGTAACATGAGAGGATAGGTTGATTGCTTGCTGCGGAGTTCTAGATGAAATACTTAGGTATGATGCACTACTTTCTAGGCATGGAGGTGTGGCAGAATTCAGATGGAATCTCCCTGGGACAAGGGAAGTATGCAGTAGAGATCCTAAAGAGGTAAGGGATGATGGACTACAAGGCCATGACCACACCTATGGCATCGAACCTGAAGCTATTCAGTGATGCTTCATCAGATTCGGTTAATGCTATGATGTATCATCAGATGATTGGGTCCTTTATGTATCTTATGAATACAAGACTAGATATTTGCTTTGCTGTGAACACACTGAGCCAGTTCCTGAAGGATCCGAGACATGTTCACTTGATTGTTGCAAAGCATATTCTAAGGTACCTCAAGGGTACAGTCGATTATGGGATCAAGTATGAGGCGAATCAAAAGATTAACCTGGAAGGTTATGTGGATTTAGATTGGGCAAGTAATTCCACTTATAGGAAGAAGACTTTGGGGTGCTGCTTCAGTATAGGATCAGGTGTGATCTCTTGGTTTAGTAGGAAGCAGTGACGAGTGGAACTGAGTACATATAAAGAAGAGTGTGTCACAGCTTGTTTGACCAGTTGTGAGGCAATGTGGCTGAGGAAGCTACTATCTAATCTGTTTGATATTCAGTTAGATGCTACTTGTTTATATTGTGACAAATAAATTTGTGTGAACTTGTCAAATAACCCGGTGTTCCATGAAAATTCAAAGCATATCGAGATCAAATATCACTATATCAGGGATATGGTGCAAAGATGAGCAGTGAAGCTCCGGTATGTTGTGACGGATGAGCAGATAGCTGATGTTTTGGCCAAGCCATTAGCCAGAGTGAAGTTTGAGTACTTCAGGGAGAATCTTGGTGTTCTCCAGATCAAGGTTCCTTCCAAGGGGAAGTGATGAGTCCGAGATCCTTTCTAACATGGTGGCAAGCTATGCCTCCCATGGTCAGATGTAAGTGTTGGGCCTTTCTGACATGGTGGCAAGCTGGGCCTCCCATGGTTAGATGTGAGTGTTGGGCCTTTCTGGCATGGTGGCAGTCTAGGCCTCCCATGGTTAGATATAAGTGTTGGATGAGCCTTTCTGACATGCTGGCAGGTTGGACCTCCCATGGTTAGATGTGAGTTTTGGGCCTTTCTGACATGGTGGTAGGTTAGGCCTCCCATGGTCAGATATAAGTGTTGGGTGGGCCTTTCCAACATGGTGGAAGGCTGGGCCTCCCATGTTCAGGTATAAGCGCTAAAGAAGATGAAGACCTACATGGAGGCTAGGCTTGCAACCAACATGAAAAAGGTTGGCTCTGTAGGACTTCCTATGACGAGTAGAATTGAGAGATAGTGCCATTTGCTCGAGGCAGCGATAGGAGTGATGATGATGATCTAGTGATAATGATGATCTAGCTATGATGATGATGATCTAGTGATAATGATGATCCAGCTATGATGATGATCCAGCTTTAATGAATGATCCAATGAGGAAGAATTGTGCTGATTAATTGTGTCAAGAGAATACCTTCCTAGTTAAGAGGGAGTGTTGATGTATTTGTAACTTCAGAATGTATTCACTTGTATATTTTATATGTACCCCGATGTTCCTATCGGGAGACTCATTAATGTAATCAAGTCATGTAAAGTCATAGAGGTTAACCCTCCTTTGTATGTCGAGGCAATAGTCCCCACAATTTCAGGGTACTAGGGTTATTAGACTCTCCTAGAGAAGTCGGACCTGGTAAGTAATTGTCAAGTCGAAAACTAGTATAAATAGAGAGTGAGCCTCTCTATTTGAGACACACACACACTCAAATATAGCTAATGAGTGAGAGAGGAGGAGCTCGCACAAGTGAGAGAGAGAACAACTGTCGAAGATCATCTTTTTGTTTTTGGGTTTTACTTTTGCTATTGGTGCTCATTCTATCTCTGAGGAAGTTGCAGGTTTTTCTCCTTTATGGTTTCCCTGAGGAAAACTCTTTGTGTCTCTTGTCTCTTGTGATTATTGTTATGCATGTTATTCTCTCATATAAGATCCTAGATCATATTGATTAAATGATAAAAATAAAACAATAACAAGAAGACTACATCAACCCAACATCGGATGGACACCTGATCTGGAAGAGTGCTAGTACCTGCACATCTGACTCAGGGGAAGCCTTGGAAAATTGACAAAACCAGTTACATGAGGTCTCTATGAGGAGGTGCACAAGGATTACAAGGTCCATGTGATGGGTGGAGAATGAGATACGAGAGCTATCCAACTATGAGGGTTTACCTAACCTTGCAACATTCCTCACTGAGATTGAAGGACTTGTCATAGATTCGTAGCGCTTATCTACGCTAGATAATGTACTAAAGGCTACGCCTACTAAATGGTGGGGTACACACAAGCAATTCATAACAGAATGGCCACAATGTAGAAGGTTGATGGAAGTCATATTCAGTGAAGAATTCACCATAGTCAGTCATAAGTACACAAGACTGTTGAGCCCTATTGAGCACATAAATCAATGCTGCACTGTATTTACAGCATACCCACACTAGGAATGGGTCTATCATTTCATTCATACATTAGAAATGAAACCTAGAAGCTGGTACACGTCTATGGGGTTGCAACAAGGTAATCAGGATTGGGACAAGGTAGTCAAATAGTTTGCGCACACCTTTGAGTTCCCTGATGATCAACATACAGTTGATGTTGTGATTTAGATAATCAAAGAACAGATATTTTCTCAAATACCAGTTGAAAAGGAAAATTCCCACCAGAGCAGTGCGACCATTCAATAATGGATGGCTTGTTATGACCTAACAGGAGATCCAGATGATGATCTGACTAACATAAACATACTGGAATCAGAAGGTACACATGCAATAGAAGGAAGTGGCATTTCGAGCGACCGGTTCCTGAAGCCACTGAAAACCAGGAAAGTAAACATTGGGTCACCTAAGAACCCGAAGTTCGCCAATATAGGAGATTATTGGGATGAAGAGACAGTCGCAAAGATCACAGACTTGTTGCATGGATATCAGGACCTATTCCCTACCAAATTATCAGAGATGAAGGGCATAGTGGGAGACCTAGGGGAAATGAAAATACCCCTACAACCAGATGCTAAACCCAGTATGCAGTGACCATATAGGATGAACCCCAAGTATAAGTAAAGGGTAAAAGAAGAATTGGATCGCATGCTCGATGCAGGAATAATTGAACTTGTTGAGGAGTCGGAGTGGATCATCCCTATAGTAATCTAGGATACGAAAAAAATAGGAAAAGTAAGGATATGTGTCGACCTAAGGAAGCTGGACGATGCATGCTTACACGATCCATTCCCAACACCATTTACAGATGAATTCCTTGAAATCATCGGTGGATAAGAGATGTATTCATTCATTGATGGCTTCTCTAGCTACCATCAAGTCAAAATTGTGAAGGAGGATCGCCACAAAACAACCTTCGTCGCTGAATGGGGATGCTACCAGTTTACGGTAATGCCCTTTGGACTCAAGAATGCACATGCTATTTTTTCTAGAATAGTAGTCTCTACTTTTAAATATTTTATTCATAAATTTCTTGAAGTCTACTTTGATGATTGGATTGTGTTTGGTCTAGTAAGAGACCATATTGAGAGTCTGTGCATGATGTTGGACCGATGTCGATAGTATCAGATCATGCTTAATTCTAAAAGGTGTATTTTTTGTGTTGGGTCATGTCGCATGTCACGATGGTATTTTGGTCAATCCAGCAAAGATTGTGATTATTCTTGACTTACCACCACCTACATCAGTCACGCAAATTAGATCATTTCTGGGACACACAAGCTACTACAGGAAGTTCATCAGAGGCTATGCAACGATCATTGCACCTATGTAGAAACTATTGAAGAACGACCCAAAGTTTCAATGGACAGCAGCTTGCCAGGAAATATTAGATAAGTTGAAGAAATAAATGGCCACTGTGCCAATACTTGTATTTATAGACTGGAAGAAGGAGTTCCATGTTCATGTCGACATGTCGTCTGTTGCGCTCGACATAGTATTGACACAACCAGGAGAGGGTTCACTTGACCACCCTATTTCTTCTGCTAGCAGGAAACTATCAACAACATAAAAGATCTAAACGACGATGGAAAGAGAAGGCCTCGCTATGGTATATGCGCTTCAAAAGTTCAAACACTATTTGCTGGGTGGGCATTTTTAGATGTACACTGACCACCTAGCACTGAAATACCTAGTCAACAAAACAGTGTTAGGGGGGGAAGATTTGCAGATGGATTCTCCTCTTTCACGAATTTGATTTTGAGGTAGTTGTAAAACCCGGTTGACTGAATGTCAGGCCCGACAACTTGTTAAGGATAGAAAGTGACGAGGAGCCAACCATATTGGAAGATAATTTGCCTGACATGCAATTATTTGTGATCCACATGATGGACGAACAAAACCATGAGTTTAACGCAATCATTCACTTTTTTAGCGCAGGATATGCACCTGAAGGAATGTCAACTAATCAGAATAAACACTTGGTCATTAGAGCTACTGATTACACATTGATCGTAGGACATCTATATAAGCTGGGTGCAGATGAAGTACTGCATCGTTGTGCTTTTTACTATGAACGACCCTGGGTTATGAATGAATCACATGCTGGTGTCGTAGGAGGACACTACGCAGGAAAAGAAACTATGTGTAATATATTGTAGGTAGGATTATGGTGGCCAACCATACAAATGGAAACTAAAATCTTCTACAAGCGTTGTGATGTCTACAAGAGGACAAGAAAACAATTGTGCTGCGACGAGATGCCACTTGCACCGCAGATAACCCTCCAAGCCTTCGAAAAATGGGCTGTTGATTTTGTTGGACCAATCAGTCTACCAGGGAAGATAACTGGTGCGTGCTATATTATCACCGCGACAGACTATTTGACCAGATGGGCTGAATCCGCGCCTGTTAAAGATTGCACCGCTGTGATTGCGGCGAAGTTCATATATGTGGTGACTAGATTTGGCTATGAAATAATTATACTAAGTGATCAAGGTACACATTTTGTTAACAAAGTAATTGATGAGCTGACTATAGAGTTTCAGATCCATCATAAGAAGATAACACCCTATCATCCTCACAAGAATGGAACGGTCAAAGCCTTCAACAAGATCCCGGAGAATGCATTAACCAAGGTATGAAACGTGCACCGAGATGACTAGGATCATAAAGTTTCGGTTGTGTTATGGGAATATCGCATGACTTGCAAGCGACTGACAGGCCACACCCCATTCAGCTTGGTATATGGACAAGAGACTATTGTACCCGTGGAGTACATTGTACCAAATCTAAGAATTATTGCACTGACAGAGATGAATGAGGGAGATGTTGTTGAATAGAGGTTATAATAGCTTGTTCAGATGGGAGAGGAATGCTTCGTCGTAGGATTTCATCAGACAGTTGAGAAGCAATGACAAAAATCATGGCATGATCGCCATATCATGGTTAAGCCATTCAAAGTCGAAGGAATGGTGTTGTTGTATGCAGCAATTTTTTCAAGCACCCAGGTAAGCTAAAGACACATTGGCTTGGGCCATATGTGATCATGCACATCACTAATGCAGGCGCAGTAAAACTTCAAAAATTGGATGGAACATATGTCACATGGATGGTGACTGGCAGTCGCCCGAAGCCATACTACAATGGATGCGGCATGCCTGGCTTAAACCACGCTGCGTAGATTAAAAAAAAAGCAGGAAAAGGGAAACAGAAACTATTTTTTCACACATCTAAGACAGTGTAGGGAAAAGCAGGAAGCACAAGGAAATTATGCATGACAGGCTGGACGACATCCAACACTTAAAAGAAATATTCAGCAAAAATATTAAGGAATTTATGACAGCTTAGAGACATAAATTCGATAAGATACGAGGAGAATGGCGGCGTGCTTTTTGGTCCCATCATCCGTCCTCGACATAACTTCCATAACTGTGCTGACAGGTAGAACCCATAGATCGAGTAGCAGAGTTAATGAATGAACGCAACGGTTGAGAATCCCATGTGATCGATTGGACATCCACCTTCGATTGCATGACAACTGGAGAGTGCTGGGGCATGTATAAATAAAAGGCTTCACTATCAAGCATTATTTGATGCACATAGAGAGAGTCGAAAGAACCAGAGCTGAGAATTTGCAGAGGCGAACCTTGTCACAGACTAAGACAACACCCATGGTAATTGAGATCCCTAGTGAGAGCGAGCTATTAGATGCAACCATTATGTCAGGTTTCCCAATCAATGAGGAATAAGAAATAGAATCGTCGAAGGTACAACAACCAGAGTTGCAACCAGACACTGATCTGATGGAAAGAACCAAAAAGCAACCTGCCCCAGCAACATCACCTAGAGTTGTGGCTACTCCTTGAGCTGTGGACACTCTCGTCAATATTCCAACCCCTAGTTTGTGCCCTGTGCTGAACCCAATTCAGATACCACCATATGTAGCTACGCAACCATTTAGAGAGACAACACATGCTGGACAAATCCCACCTGGACAGACATCCCAACATGAGATGGCAAGGAAATGGAAGGCTAAGGTCGTTCCGTGCAATACCGACAAAGCGCCAATGGAGGAAGATTCAGAGGAGGACAAAATCATGGAAGAGGATTCACCACCACGAAGAAGACACGATGCTGAGGATGACGATGAAAACTTCCCCCATTAAGTTCGGCCAAGGAGAGTCGATGCAAAGGAAGTGGAGCTTCTAAAGAAGGCCGATATAATTCTGGTAGCGCCGTGGATCCCTGAGAAAGTACCCATGCTCATGAACATAATGCCGAAGCTCACCAAGTTGAATTTCGAGGACTTCAACACCCGACAATAGGAAGGGTTGAAAATAGTGGACTGCATGGTCCCAGATCAGCCCGACCCGACTGGGCCATAGGTGTTAAGGCCAATGCAATGGGCTGAGGGAATTGGTCACGTAGGTTTGATAAACCTATTGTTCATGCTGCATTTTAGCCATAGTCTACAGGTCAACACATACATGAAATAGCTTATGGTCTGTTTCCACAGAGGATTCCTATGGCTTGATTGGCCATACCTGGTCAATGTCGAGCTTATTGCTGCAATAACGGGTCTGTCAAAGGAAGGAGAAGACCCTGCACCATACTTGACCCATAAAGATAGCACCAAGATGAAGCAAAAGAATAACCTTCAACACACAAAAAGGGGATTCCTGATTGGCCATAATGAAGACACAAGTGTGCCGTTCACTGCAAGGATCATGTCTTGTAAGCTGCTACATAAGATGAGGCCCACTCAGTGTACTGTGGGAACAGTCAAGCTTGTAGATTTGTGCATGCTAGGTGGGATTTTCAACTAGTCATGGTTCTTGTTGAATGAGCCAATAGACGACTCCGCGTAGGCCCAAGAGGATCCCAACTACAAATTTCATTACTCTTGGTTGCTTGTCTTGATCTCATTCACCCTATGGGCTAACCCACCAGACTATGTGCAAATGAATGTCCCACTACCTTGCCATGGTGCAAATTACCAGAACTTGTGGGAAGACAAGAAAGACAATATTCAGCAGAAGGTTTTAAAAAAAAAAGTTCTTTTTGCATGTAGAGGCGTTGCGCGATGTTGTCCGTTGATATCATCGATTACGGGTTGCGACGGTGCACAGGTACGCAGCCTTCATCAATTTTTAGGCTGGTGTGCATAACATCATTTTAGAGCTAAAGAAGGACTCGGCCAAACAAGTACACCATGTTGGATTCATGGTCACAGATGAGGATGTGGACGCAATCATCCAAGAATGGTCGGATGAATGGCATGAACCACTGGCAGAGCCACTACCCGAAGGACAAAATGAAGAGGACCCACCAGTGCACCAAGTTGATGTCCAAGAAAATGAAGGAGGTGATGATCAAGAAAATCAGTCGCAAGACAGGGAAGAGGAAGATGATAATGCAAGCGGGGCTGTCTCTTATCATAATGATTTAGAGCGCACACCTAGTCAGAAGGACATCCCAACCTGGCATCAAACGCAGCAACAAGGACGGGAACCCCCGTGAAAGAAGATGAAAGCAAGCAAAACTGTCAACACAGATACCTTGACTGAAGAGGATATCCGTGTACTAGCAAACGCTATCACAGAAGTTTCCAAGGACAGCCTTGCAACTTTAAGAATGTAGCAGGCAAGCGTCATTGATCAGGTGTCATAGCATCTTAATCAGCTAGTAGAGGCCATAAAGGATGCCAAAGACACTGTGGAGGCTAAGACATATGGCATGGATCCAAGTGTCCCATTAGTCACGCTTGAGCTGGTGTCATCGATCAAGGTAAAAATCTAGGCATAGGTAATGGAGATAGGAATAGATGACTTTGATACAGATCTGCATAGGTTTGAAAACATGCACATAGAATTCTCCAAACTAAGCTTAAACGAATTCTATGAGATCTAGCAGGAAGCCGTGATTGAAGTACGGTTGTGGGAGAATGTCGTTTCCTATCAAAAAACATAGCAACAAAAGAAGGCAAAGGCACGCAAGGCCCTCCTTAGGGACAAAGAGCAGGAAATTAGTGCACGTGAGCAGAGCAAGGTTTCACTCACTGAAACTATTAAAAATGTCGTCGTCGATTTCCCACCAGAAGCTGGCCAAGAAGATGAATATTCAACAGCTAAGGTTTCCTGCCTATCGTGCATCACAGTGGAACTAAAGAAGCAGGTTGAGGGGATTTAGGCTAGGAAGGTACCGAGCACACCTCCTAAGGTGCTCAATAAGAGAAGAAGAGCAGCGTCTAAGGCTGCTGGGAAGATCATTGAGGGAGAAACACTCTGCGCAAAGGAAGTTAGCGTTGTTTCCATGATTTGGGAAGCGCTCTTGGAATATGAAACTGCGGAAAACATAAGGGAAAGCATGCGACAAGCCAACGAGAAAATTAGCGTAGCAAAGGCAGAGATGAAGAAGCTTCCCTTCCAAGAGAAGGTGATAAAAATGGCAGAGATCAAGAGACTACAGCAGGAATTTTAGGATCTACATGATCAAGAGCGGACTAGGGAAGCGGAGGTGGAGACACATTAGTCAAAGGCCGCGTGGCTCATAGTCCTTATTCAGCATGTGTAGCAGAAGCTTCAACAAATCATGCAATCACTAGAGGATGGACCTTCAGAACATATCAGTTCCGACCATGTAGAACAAATGGACGCACAGGAAGAGGAACTCACAGAGGAAGTCATTAAAGTGCAACAGATGGTGAAGGAGTTCCAGGACAAGGTTGGTCCTCTCGTGCAGTCTAAATCTGTGTCACAAACATAAATTTTGGGGCAAAGTAAAGTTTTGTGGTGGGACATTCTTGCAGACAAGTTCCTTTTTGCTTAGTGGCTCAAGACGAGCCACATGTGAGTGTTGGGGGCCTGTTGGGCCAGGAAAGTGCACAAGGAAGAAACACACACACAAGAAATGAAGGGAAAAAGGTGCACTTGACAGAAGGGAAAAGCAGGCTAAGAAGGAATCAGCGCATAAAAGGTGAAAACATGTGCGTGATGGAGAAAGAATAGGAGGAAAGTTGCGACAAGGAAGGAAGATCCCAATTGGTGGAAGAGGCAGGTGGAGAAGTTAAAGCTGGAAGTCAGAAGTCAAGGAAGACTGTAGAAGGATGAGCTAGTAGAAGAAGGAAGGACAGTTTTGTGGCTAGTTATGACTGGTACAGACGAGCTGAAAGACGTTTTTGTGGCTAGCTAAATATGTGGTTAATGTCTTCTAGGACTTTCATGGCTAGGTATGGGCCGACATTTATGTAACATAAGATATTTTTTAAGTTGTTGAGTCTGTAATAACTAAGATATACTCAGTCGACCGTGTGAGGTCTTGTAAATATTATAAATAAGAGGAACCCACTCGGTATAAGGGTTCGGTGATATAGATAAGTCGTAGTTAGAGATTCATTTAGATTCCACTGGATTTCGGTAATATTGAGTAGAAGTATAAGGTTTTTGATTCGTGGATCTTGCAACTGTGTGTGCAGACTGCTAAAAGTAGAAGGAATCTGTAGCTGAGTGCGCATATAATAGGATATAAGATTTGGTCTAGGCTGTGTGCGGATCAGTGGGAGTATATAGAAGAATAAACTAGAGAGCATGAGAGCAAGAAGATTGAGTCAAAGACATATCTTAAGAACAGCCTGCAAGTCACAGACTGCAAGGTGCTATATCCAATTCTCATGTCAGATGAAGAGCACCATGGTGGTTTTTCCGAGATGGGTTTCCACATTATTCTTTGTGTGTATGAATGAATGTCGTTGAATGGTAAATGTTTACATGAATATTTTTGTATTGTCTATTATTACAGATACTAGTGAATGTATGTTGTAATCTAGTTTATTTATGAATGAACGATTAAGTGTTGGTTGGAATGGTATGTATGAATCATGGTTAAGCCGTTAAGTCCAAATATAGTCATGCACTGTCTGATTGAGTATAAGGGATCAGTTGCATCTCATTATCGCACCAGCTGTTGGGTTATAAGGATGAGGTTGGTTCGCGCGCACGTTGTGACACCTCTCAGTACTGTTGATGCATTGCAGTAATACTCCATCCTATCTCCTTTGTCGAGCACCTTGGTCGTGCACCAAGGGACTATAATTCCCTCGCAAATTGTAGAAACATGGTTCTGGCAGTTACCCATTAGATATCTCAAGTGATACTACACCTGCCTTGTGGGCATTGCCGACTAAGCTTGCTCTATCGGGCCGATGTCTTGTGGTGTCTTGTTGGTATTGTGTTGTTGTTGAACTGTGGGTCGAGACAAGAAGAGGAAAGAGGCAAACCGTGATTCAAGGAATTTGAAGAGCACCAAAGGTGGAATGTTGTGACATGCTCGCTAGGGTCTTCACCACTCTTTCCTTCGAACTTTGGAATGTCTAAAGGAATCTTGGAGAGAACGACTGGCCATGCTGAGTCATGAGCAACCAGATCATTTTTCAATCTCGACAAGTCAGGTAGGTTTAGCATTGCAAGGAAAGGGAGTCTAGGTTTAGGCATTTTCTTCCAAGCTCCTTGATAAGGTCGGTTCACATATGGTTGATTATTATAGATTCCATGGCCTTGGCCAGTGGGATAGTATTCTACTCCCATTTGACCCATGTAGGGTTGCATATTATAGTTTGGAGTACCTTGAGGCTGGGGTGCTACGTAGCCATAGTTAGGAGGTTGAAAAATGGGTTGATACCCAGACCCATAGGGGGTGTAAGTTTGTCGATAAGATGTTCCATAGGATGGTCCGTAAGACTGTCCATAAGATTGTCCATAAGGTGGTCTATAAGACTATCCATACGGCTACCCATAAGGATTCCCATAAGACTGTCCATACCCGGCTAACACATAAGGAGGCACATAGCGTTGTGACACTACGGTGTTACTAGACACGAGAGGAACATGGCTAATGGTAGAACTCTGGCCTGAAGGACCACTAGAGTTAGGAAAAGGATGTGTCGTCAAAAAATCATTTGAATGAACTGATTTTAAAAACAATGGAATATGGGAAGGGATGTAACTTGTGCCCCCAATATTCACATGTCTAGGATCATGCCCCTGAACGGGGACGATAGTGCTAGGCCTAGGACGCACGTGTGAGGAAGCCTCCACCATAGGGATGGAAGGTTTAATGTGACTAGTGATACCAAACCTCTCCACATGGAAAGAAATGGAGGTTCCCCCAGGCGCAACACCAGGGTCAACACTTGATCTGACATTGGGTGTTAGACTAGTCTTAAGAAGTTCTAGCATGCCATAACTTATTGTGCTAGTGCTAGTGGGTGCATGGTGAGTCTCATGGTTCGGACTACGCAACCAATACCGGTTATTTGCATACATGTAGCCTAGAAATTGTGAAGAATCATCAGGAGATGTCCCAGCCATAGAATGACCGGATACCAACGAAGTCCCATATGTGCTTGAAGGTTCATCCTCCTAAACAGGATGAGGAAGATCAGGGATCTCTGGAATCTCAAGCTCATGGTCACCCATGGTGTGTGAATCAAAGTGAGAGTTAGTCCACCTGGACTGTCCGGTTCTCTCTCCCAAAGGAGGAGGAGACGTAGAAGGCGGGATTCCTACTAAACGATGAGAATGGCGAAGCGTCATACCAGGATCAACAATGACTCAACAAAAATAAAAGACTCAATCTAACTATGTAACCCTAATAAAACTAGCATCCATAGAACACACTCCTAAAAAATATACAGCCAAAAACAAGCAACCAATGCGAGGATATGTGAGCTCCCGAATGCAGCAGGTATGCCTCGCCTAGGAGAGGCTTGAGACTCCCATACACTACAAGTGGAGGTTCGTAACCAATTATAGTGGCCCTCATCTTCAACGCATAAAGCGACTGTGTTTTTCGACCCCTACCTGGCCAGGACACCTACAGAATAACCTTTGCAAGTACCCCCTGCGATACCTAGGTAAAGAAACTAGGGTCACCCCAATATAATCAATGCTCAGGAAGACAGTTGCAGGAAGGATCAACCTTATGGGTAGGATAGAAAAACCCGAAGCCTAAAATCACAACTGGTACCCCAAGGGTGCACCAATCAATGCCTCAAAGGCCCCTAGTTACGAATACAATCTTGGAAATATCTTCCACGCTCAAAAAAGTGAACAAGGGATATCCTAATCAAAATTTCTCACGTGGCCGTGTGCTTGACTCCTGTGTAAGAGGAGCTTCCTAAGAAACACTCATTATACCAAGGATTTCACACTTTCTCCTGGACAAACACATAATTGTTGGTGTTTAGTAGTCTCGGAGAATTGACTCACAATGAACTATTCCAAGACTCTAAATCCTAACCTTGTTTGTGAACCCTATAAAAGAAAAATGTGTGGTTCGTTTTATTTAAGCATTGATTTTAATGGTTGTAATTACTCACCAAGAAATGGTCATGAAACTAGTGATATAAAGACTCAGCAGTGAAATAAAAGTGCACACCTAACAAACAATGCCAAGTGCAATCTTTGTGGAATGAAAAACAGGGTATGCCACTACATGAGATGCAAGATTTTTCCTTCAAATGAGAATGCAATCATTCCCAAATGAACATCTGACTATAATTCAGTAGGAAAAACCTAATGCAAGTACCATGCGAATCTAGGAATGCTTGGATGCATAATGATGTAAAAGAAAAATATTTTTGTATTGTTTTGAAAATAAATGAGATATAAAAAGCACTAACAGACTCTACAATTCTCAAACCCTGCAACCACTCACAAACAGCAGCCAAGCAAGGCACCAATACAAAAGAGACCTAATGCACTAATCCCAAAAAAAAATGAATGACAAGAACAAAACCTAACTAAAAACAAATCCAAAAAGGTCTCTGGTAAGAAACATAGGTTGTATATAGACACCAATAGTACCTAAGAAGACTCAATAATCATCAAAACTCACCCAGCAACCCTCAATCCTCCATAAAAAGCTCAAAATCAAACCATACACGACTGCATGCAGTAAACCTGCATACATACGTGGGAATTCCAAAGAAAACCACCTGTGTACGTGTCTGTAATGCAAATACTCACATACAGGAAGAAAAAGGAAGAAAAATAGGGCAAAAAGATAAGCCAATACCAAATTAATCCTATAGGACACTACTGGGAAAACATACCTCCAGACCCAACACAGAAACAGAGAAATAAAGAGCAATTCAGACCCATTAAATACCCAATCCCTAAAGAAAAATAACTAGGAACGTCCCCAGCGGAGTCACCAATTCTGTTACGGAGAGAAACTTCCTATGGCTTGGGGGTACCACAATAGATAGTATGACACCAGAAATCAATCTTTCCCAATATGAAAAAACAATAAGCAAATCTAACACTAAGGGATATCGAATCATACCTTATTCTAGACGATTGAAGTAGATCCTCGTTGAGCTTTTCCAATGCAATTGCAATTACAATTTGCTCTCAACAACAACAAACAAAGCAAGCATATGTGTATATAAATGTGTTAGAGCTATTCTATCATATATAATCAACCATGTAAAAGAAATTCCAAACATCCATGGATTCAATATTTGTATTCAAAATGTACATGAATTGGACAGGAAAAGATATTTCTATTAATAAAATAGAGATACAATAGTGACAAACTCTGTTAGCACTTCTGTGAACTGGAGAAACCGATTCCTCCACCTCGGCCTCCACCACTTCAATCCTCCATCTCTCGATAGCAAGCTCACAAAGCAAAGGCAAGCTCTGGAAGAACGCTATGTGATCCAAGAAACAAAGGGATGCAAAATCAAGTATAAGCAAAGCTGAGGCAACAATGGACTATAGTTTTCTTGCTCTTCAATTTCTCCTCTTTCAATGTATCCAAGGGGTTCCTTATATAGCACTCCAAAGAGGTAATGGAGGGTCGAATCTAAGCATTCTCAAGAAATTTGGAAGGCCAAGAGTCAAGTTATTCAGACTCATATGAGGAAAACTCCAAAAGTATTTGGATTTATGAACACATCCCGATGTACGTGGGTTCGAGGTCAAAATTCATGTGTACACAAGAGTATAGCTTTAAACGTCGCGTATAGCAATAAACAGATGTTTTTTAGGGATGATATTGGAACATCAAAGTATAATACAAGTCCATGGGGTCTGATTCTGCAGAGGGACAGGGAAGGCCATAAATGTGTGATCTACCTGGTGTGGTAAAATCAGCTATAACACACATGTTTCTTTTTGTTACTTATTTTGGGACTGTAAAAATAGGGTTGGTGTCAACTTCTTTGTTGTTGACCGAGGTTTTGGAATTTTGTTCTAGATCCCCCTTTATTATGATTAAAATCATCTCTCTACATTTTCCTAAAATTTATGCTTAAGCGTTTCCGTTATGGTCCAAAAATAAATGGTGATGCATGCAACAAATATGGGGTAGAGTTGGAGAAAGTGATGTGGAACGAGATATGATGTTGCTTCAATTGGAGCAAGAATGTTTAATGTCCTACAAATAGAAAGTTGATGAAGCCACCCAGTCAAGAGCTCGATTACTTCAAACACTGGAAGATTCCATATCTGAACTCACTAATCTTCTCTCTACACTTGACGCAAACTCTTTCCATGGCCTTGTAAGTATTGTTTTCCATAGAAATGCACTCTATCAGGCTAAGATTCCACTATGACTAAGCCTCATACTTCCATATTGGGTACTGGTTGTTATTCTTATTTCAACAACTCTAGAAATGTGACTTTGTGGCTAGCATATCAACAGACTTTTTCTAACCATCACCAAAATCAATCAACAACTTGAACTCCAATATTTGTTTAGCCACTTCTTATGTCAGTGAAAATATTCACAGTATTTCCAGCTTGAAAGTTCTACAGGCACTCTAAAGTAACAACTTGCTGCTATTACACCGACTTTGGAACAACTTTGGCAGCAAAAGGAAGAGAGTATCAAGCAGTTTTTGGATGTTCAAGTACAAATTCAGAGTATTTGCAAGGAAATTTTTGGACAATTGCAACTTAATGAACCTACTATTAAAGCCACCGGACCAAGCACCCTTAGGCATGCCACCTTCACACCAAAGAGGCAAGTGCTCTTTCCCAAGAGGGTAGCACAAGGATGATGCCTTTCCAAAATGACAAAACGACCAAGTGGGACGTTTGGACCATGACTAGACACGCTCCCATGACCGATGACCGCACTTACGCTTAGTGTGTGCAAGGCACATTGAGACTGGAGAGTAGATGCACGTTGGATGTTGAAGAGCGCTAGGAAGTTAGACACTCAAGTGGACCAAAGGGAAGCGACGACGAGGGAGGTTGAGGCACGCTTATGAAATCGCTTTCCCATCCCAATGTAGGAGCCCCCATACGGGAGACGAAAACACTGCAGAGAAGGACCGCGATGGAGTGCGCATGTGTGGAAAAGTAGGGATGATGGACCAAAGAGTCTATGAAAGGAGCGGCCAGCACCATGGCCGGCAAGCGTGCAAACCAAATAGTTAGGCGGAGGACCAATACAGTTAGACGGCAGGACAAAATGGTTGACGCCAACATGGATGATTGGTGTGAGCGCTAGGCAAGAACGCGCCCACCTTGGGTCGCGCCGTCCAATTGATGGATATAAAAAGCGTGAAGGAATTTCATTGGAAAGCATGGAAGTGGGGAAGAACACAACCTAGCACACTTGGAAAGCGACTTGGGAGGCACTCCAGTCAGGGAACCGCAACGCAGGCACATTTGACCTGAATACTCAAAAAACACAGTCGAATAATTTGAAGGGCGTTGTACCGCCAGAAGCCAGTGTTCTCGAAGAGGGCCCGTGACAGTGCGGCAACAGCACCCTAGGGAATCACATGTCGACAGTGGTGCTGGACAAACTTGAGCCAAGTCTACACCATCGACAAACTTTTTTCCATCGCTTTTTCTTTCGGCTTTTTCCCCCAAAAAAACACCAACTCAATTTTAGTTCCCCTTTTTAGTATTTTTTACCCTACATTAAAAACAACCTATCCACGTATTATTGCACCTTCTTGGGGCAGTTGCTAGTTATTTAATGAACAATTTTTATACAAAAAATGGAGACAAAAGAATTCCAATTCAGACATGTTATCGACTATAGTGGTAAATTAATAGCACCACCAAATTGGGTAGATTATTAGAGTTGAAAGCACCACCAAATATAAAATCATGGACTAGACCAAGTTTGCAGAAACCAGATTCTAGGTATAATCCTAGGCCCTTGTACGTGTTACTAAACACCAACGTTAATACCGCATTGTCCATGAAATGAAGCCAACAATGGTAAAGAATAGTGTTTTCCAGTGCCAATAACAGTTTTCGGGATGTTGACATAATCTTCTTTATTCATTATTCCTGTCATCTTTTTTCATAAATAAAAATACAGTTTTTTGTATTAAAACGGTAACATAAGTACAATAAGATAGAGAGAGATTCTCTTTTCAATTCATCCCACATTAACAAAAACTGCATAGTCGTATCCATACTATCTTTGCATACATACAATTATTTTCTATAATATTGAACCTGCAGTATTCTAAAAGCATAGTCCTTAAAAAGGCCTATAATCCACTATTACAACATTGTAAGCATAGTTACCCAAAACATATAATTCAAATTATGATAATTGAGTTATTTAAAGTCTCATATCATCTGAGTCGATCACTATCCCATTTAGCAGCTCCTCAAAAAATATGCATCCAAGCTTATCCTCAATGGCCTTTTTTGATAATGTGTTAGCTACACTATTGTATTCCCTATAAATATGATGAAAAGTAGTCCTAGGGAAAGAACACAATAAACTTCTAACTCTACTAAGCCAATTGGACAAGTCCAGAGAGTAAATATGATGCACCTGATTGACCCAATCTATGATGACTTTGGAATCACCCAAAATCTGATAGATACGCGGTTTCTTGTGTAGTGCAAACCAAAGAATCCCCATAAAGCTACCAGTTCTACCGTTGTATTTGTTCCAAGGTTGACAATCATCCTCAATCTGAAACAATGGTTCATTTTCAACTTGATCGCCATCTTTTCCCCACACTCAACTTTTTGTTCAGCCCTGTCGAAGTAACCAGTCACTAAAGATCTATCATTGACTCGTGGACAAGTCACTCTAACAGTAAAGTTCATGTATCCACATGTGGATAAGTCACTCTAATAGTAAAGATCGTGGATCCATAGCCATATTCCTTCAATCTAGCTAGAATATTAAAACAAACCTTACTCATAGAAAATAACCATATTCGTAGCCCACCAAATCTCCCATAACCTTGAAAAAAATGCATCCATCAATAAAGAATACATACCCTTCCATCTAAGAAGGTTATCCTCCCATTTAACCTATTCATGTCAATGTGAGATGAAATATTTATTTATTTTTCAAATAGAGTGAAAAGCCTTAAAACAAAAGTGAATGTACATATCAAAATTGAACTAATAAGTTGTACATTACTCACTACTTAAACATTGATATACATTGTTAAATTCTTATCTTATTTACATTTTTAAGTCGGAGGCTTTCTTTCTCCGAGGTCCTGTTTAGGCGCGTTCTTCAATTTCGTCATCCGTCGCATCAATCAAAAACTTCCACGCACATTGTTTTTTTAACCAGTAAAATCTGTACGCCAAAGAGTGGGGTCCACCTAGCAATGATATGTTTTATAAAAAAAATCGGATACGTGAGCATAAACCTCCCTCATCCGACGGAGGAGGAGCAAAGTTAGCGTTGACTTTGCTCCTCCTCCGTCCGATGGAGGGAGGTCTGCTCCCGAGCTAGCTCACTCCTATCCCCTCTCGTAAGACACGTGCAACTATTTGGACAACCTCTTTTCGTGCAACTATTTGGACAACCTCTTTTCCCACGCACACGACACTCTTCTCACCGAAACTTCTACCCATAGGGGGCGTGGGCTAGCTCTGGAGCAAACCTCCCTCCATCGGACGGAGGAGGAGCAAAGTCAACGTTCCATCCGATGGAGGGAGGTTTGCTCCATAGCTAGCTTATTCCCCCATAGGGGCCTCTTTCCTTGTTTGAATCTCTGCAAGTGGCTTCTTGGCAATGCTAGGACGAGCGGGGTGCACTCTCCATCCAAGATGGTTGAGCTGTGGGTGGGTGCTCTTAGAAGAGCTTCCAGGCATGGAAACATTGGTATATTTGCAAGAAGAACTATGTGAGAAGAACTTTCACATAGCACGCTCCAAGCATTTTTGTGAGAAGAACTTGCACTTAAGAACTATGTGAGAAGAACTTTCACATAGCACGCTCCAAGCATTTTTGTGAGAAGAACTTGCACTTAGCACGCTCCAGGTAGGGTGTTTTGGTTTGTTGTTGACAATTCTGAGGGATTTCAAGTATCCACGTCGTCCTTTACTTCTGTCTTTTTAGTGTTTTGTATAATGGTTTTTTTTAGATTACAATAATTTTCAGCTTGTAACTTTTCTTAAATTTTGCAGAAACTAGCCAACTCGACTGCCAACAGCATGTTCGAGTAATCGTCTTTCTTATGCGAAGATGCCTTCTACTTAGAGAAAGATAAGAAAAATCAATAATTTTTGGGGGCGTAAACTACACAGTGGCATAGTTAGTTGCATGACTATTAAAGCACAGATGTCTGGAAGAAGGCGCAAAAGAATTTATACTTGAGCCCGTGAAGTTATCAGATGTAAAACGGCTGGGAATTTATATGGGGTGAGTTCATTAGGAGGTCAGTAGCTCCATTTAGTTGAACATCAGTTTATGAGGGCAATGAGATCCCGACCATGTATATAGATTCTTCCTACAAGCGAACACTTCTGTTATGGATTTAATGTAAGCCTATTTTCTCGAGGCAAATGCACTTCACATTTGTTTGTTAACCGTGTTCGCTGTAATATCTGAGTATGCGATTATGAGAAAACAAAATGAAAGTCCAGTAAATTAAATTCGGGGCAGTTCATATATATGGAGTGTCAAATACTTTGTGGAAGAGGATGAGCAAATCCAGAAGCGTAACTGTTTAAAAGCATACAAGTAGGTAACTCAACCATATGAACTTCTTGAACATTCAGTTTATATGAACCTGAATTTGTTTTTGGATGAATTTTTAGTTTTTATAGCTAAAAATAGATACTAAAATATATAATTGAATATATAAAATAAAAACGATTCTAAATATCTAATCAATATATATAAACATTATCAGTATCAATTTCAAGTTTGATTATTCTCCTTAAAGTAATATACAATTTCAAGTATTATTATTTTTTTGAGTAATAAAGTTGTAAGTGTTTTTAAAAATAATAATTATAAAAATACTAACTTATTCATATGACTCTTCTTAAAAATCTATCACAAAAAGAATCTACAATTGATACAAACTTCGAGAAAAACATCCATTTGCTTTTAAAATACAGTTTATATACACTCTGAAAGGTTGCGATAGGGTTTTAGTATACAATTTATATACATTGAAGGTTGGGATTTAGTGTAAGCAAAGTAGTTATGAATTCTTCTTTCTATTTTTGTCTATTATATGAGTAGATATTAAGATGGTATACAATCATTTTGTTTGTTTTTGTGGGGCAGGATTATAAATTTATGTATGAATGAGTATGATGGGGTTCATATGAGCTAATGCTAAAGTTAAAGTTAAAGTTAGGGTTTCTATATTCTTTGTAGGAATCCTAATTACGTGGATAGTTACATTGATAGACATATATAACTTAGAATTTGGGGTGGACTACCATTTATGCTTTTTCATCTACGAATGAGAATGAGACAAGTGTGTTGTCCAGATTGATTCTATGGGTGTCGTCCCAAATTAAATGAGAATGAGACAAGTGTACTGTTCAAATTGATTCTATGGGCGTCGTCCAAAATTAATAATTTTAATAATTAAAAAAAAAATAGCTTAATTACATGTGATAAATACAGTTAGTGATAGTTGTAAAAATTAAAATTAATCTTCAACTATTCAATTATTAGATACAACTACGAGCTTAACTCCAATGATTCTAGAACTATTAGCGTAACTTCAACTTTAATCACAGTTATATTGGGTAACTGTTATCTTAACTATTAGATACAACTATTAGCTTAACTCCAATGATTAGTTAACAAAAAAAACAAAAAAAAATAGATTAGTTAACATCTAATAAGTACAATTGGTGATAGTTGGAAAAATTAAAATTCAATTTTAACTATTTGATTATTACATACAACTATTCGATTATTAGATACAACTAAATTATCTTAACTCCATTTATGATACAACTATTAGCTTAATTTCAACTCCAATCACGACTTTTAATTGAACTGCAATTGCTAATATATTAACTTTTAATTGAACTACAATTGCTGATATATTAACTTTTAAATTAACTATTAGATACAACTATTAACTCAACTCCAATGATTCTACACCTATTAGCTTAACTTCAAGTTAACTTCAGCTCTAATCATGGTTATATCGGATAATTGTTACATACAACTATTAGTTTAACTCCAATGATTTTACAACTATTAACTTAACTTCAATTCTAATTGTGGTTATTTTGGATAACGATTAGATTAACTATTAGATAACTATTAGGTTATCTTCAGTCATTATTATATTAAATTTTGATAAATGTGGTAATTAGGAACGAGGTAATAAAAAACTATTAGATGAACATATAGTTGTACTTCAATGACTCCATCTCTTAGCTTGAGAAATGCAATCTATAAATATGAATAAGAAGGGGTGAGGGTTCTCAAAAAAAATTGTTTTTCATTCATCCTTATAGCTCACTCAAGTGGAATGGAATACTCGTGGGGTACTAGTGTGGTGCAGAGCATGAATTTTGCTCGGTGGACCCAGAAGGAAATACCAATAACTCTTCCATCCATACACCAATTAAATCCATATGCACTAAATGTGACATAACCCTCAAGGAATCCAAACTACATCGTACCCCATGAGGAATGTCACAACGATACACAATCATTTAGGAATATCAAAATAAAATATGACCTTTGAATAATGTCTCAATGTTACATAGCACTTGAACGAATCATAAGACACATACTGTTAATGTTACTATGCCACATAACCCTCAACAAACAATAACCAAGGTCAATTATGGCCATCATTTTCAACCACAATACATATTATAATATATGAAATATACATAATTAATTATTATTATTTACTATAAGGTTATAAATTAATTATTAATTAAGTATTAATAATTACGCCGAAAGGCATATATATCTTAGAATTTTGAGGAGGAATACCATCCACGATTTTTTATCTATGGAAGAGAATGAAGTGTACCATCCATATTGATTCTATGGGCGTTGTTCAAAATTCATAATTAATAATTAAAAAAAAATTGAAAATAGCTCATTTGATAACTGCACTTTGTGGTAGTTGGAAAAAAATAAATAAAAAATAAAAAATAGCTCATGTGATAACTAAAATTAATGGCATGGTAATATGTAGTCCATGTGGCAGTGGAAGTCCATCTAATAGTTAAAAGTTGAGATACTGTGCAGTTCGTGTGACAGTTAAACTTCTAATAAACTCCTCTGAATTCCTATTAAATTCCTCTAAACTCATTTGATAACTGCACTTAGTGGCATGGTAATGTGTAGCTCGTGTGATAGGCGAACTCCATCTGGAAGTTGGGAGTCGAGTTAATGGGCATAAGGCTTGGTCAAACTCCATTTGGAAGCTAGGAGTTGAGATAACTTGGAGTTGTTATATTAACCACGATAACTTTATATTAACTTTTAAATTAACTATTAGATACAACTATTAGCTCGAATCCAATAATGATACAACTATGAGCTTAACAGCCACAAATTAAGTGGTTGTTATAATAGATTAACTATTAGATGTACAAGAAATGACACACTCTTTAGGAAAAAAACATTATCAATGTGTCAAATATATGCCTCATCGGCGTATTCCGAACATATTAATTTTATTAATGAGATTGTTTCTCAAGGCCATTAATAATTGCAATGTTTTTTATTTTGTTTTTTTTTTCAAGAAGAAAAAACCTGTCCTTGTTATTCATAGAGAATCAAAGGGCATTTGTACATTTCAACCGCTTCAACGGATTACATGTCAGATGGTTCCCATTCAGAGTTCCCAGCCAGGGGAAAAGGTACATAAAACCAACCACAAAAGGATCCCATCAGAAACTGTCTCATCATGTGATGGTAACTGTCCATACAGTCACATCTATCGAGAACCAATCAGACTCGGATCAACATTCTAAAGAGGGACTCTCTAGTTCCTAAATGACAGCAACAAAAGACAGGAAATATTCCCTCAGCAACTAAGAGCAATACATATAATAACATGCATTCTAAAGAGAGGTTAAAACCTCTAGACAAGCTCAAAAGAGCTGATAATGCTCTGTGGAGACAAGAATATTCTCAATATATTCCTTCATACATCCTTTTCCTTGAGGAGAAGAGAGGGCCTTTTTAGAAAGACGGTCGGCTGTCATATTGTATTCTCGATAGATGTGTGAGAAAGACAGCCCATGGAAGCTAGAAGCTAGCAGTTTGGTCTCCCAACACCAGTGAATCAGTTCTGGCGGGGAGAGAGCAGTTGATCCCCTAGCCCAATTAATGATGACCCGTGAGTCACCGAACAAGTGGACTAGGGGAATCCCCATCATATGGGAAGTGTGAAGGAGTGCCCAGAGACTGAGCAACTCCGCTTTGGTGTTGGCACCATATCTGACCCCCAGTGAGAACTCCAAAAAATGGGAATCATTGAGAAAGATACAGAAACCAGCTCCAGCAATCTTATTACAAGATGCCCCATCAAAATAACCACAGGGAAAAGACATAACAGGAGGCTTCCCAACAAGTTTCCTTCTGTCTTTGCAGTCCTATGGATTGGTGACTGAACATATGATAAAATTTGTTGGATGATGCCATAGATATTCCTCTTTTTACCTTCGAAAACTTCCTGATTGCGGGCTTTCCACACTGTCCACATCATAATGAATGGTAGCTGATAAAGAGGCTGGCACTTGGGAATCTTACCAACCCAGTTAATGATAATATCAGCAACAGGAATACCTATGAAACGTGCTGGAAGATCAAAGAGTTCACATATTGAGTCTGCCACAGATTTCCATACCAGGCAGTACGAGAATAAGTGATCGCACGATTCCTCATTTGACCAACAGAGAGGGCAGATACCCGGGCCAGAGAACCCTCTTCTCTGCAGATTCTCCCATGTAAGAATTCTATTGTGCAAAATGAGCCAGATAAAGCAAGAAATCTTGTTGGGCAGAGTCGTGTGCCAAATGTGAAGACCATCATTCACAGTACCAGTGCATAGCATGGAGCGAACGATGCAATCATAGGCATCCCTGGCAGTGACAGCATTATTTCGGTGATTGAAGGTCCATACAAGTTGATCAGATCTGTTAGATAAATGAATACCTGCACCAGAAAGACCCGAAATAAAAGCATCCCAGTAGGCAGCATATGATCCACCGAGATCTAAATCATCAGCAGTATACCAATAATTCTGTGCAAAAGCCAGGGAATTGTGAGCCTGTGATAAAGTGCATATGTTTAAATCTTCAAGGTACAGACGCAAATCTTCAGGGAAGGTAAAAGGTGAGTGGGATCCCACGACTGGATCAATCCCCAGTAAAATACTATCGTCATTGCCTACCTGCCATGCCAAGTGCTTACCCAACCAAGGAATGACCTGAATGAAACCCCGCCAAAATAATGAGACATTTCGAGTATTGAAGGATTTATTCCGGAGCCAGTCAATGACTGAAAGTCCTTTTAAATATTTAGCCTACAGAACCTGGAACCATAGACCATTGGAGTTGAGAGCTCTCTAGAAAACATTAAGTCTCAGAGCTTGATTGAACCAGTAGGGATTTTTCATACCCCAGCCACCATAATCTTTGGGCCGAGACAGATCCTGCCAATTAGCCAAATGATACTTGAACATAATGTCAGAGGATCCCCAAAGAAAATTGAACATAGCACTTCTGAGCATCTTGAGAATAGAGCAGGGAAGAGGAGCTAAGCCCATCCAATATACCGGAATGCTAGAGAGAATGGCATTAACAAGTACCAAGCGCCCACCGAGTGAAAGATATTTATAATACCAGTGATTAATCCTCTTATTGAACTTTTGTAGAATCCAAAGCCATTCATTCACTCTATAACTCAATGGCTTCAAGTGAAAGCCCAGGTAGGTGATACCTGACTGAATAGGAAGCATCTTATAAGGCAAATAAGAACTGAAGTCATGAAGTACACTGTCCTCAAAGTTGTGGTAGAGCAAGCAAGATTTGTTTGCATTAATCTTCATACCCGAGGCTCTGCAAAATGAATCAAGGAGGACCTCAAAAGCCAGCCAGTCCTGTAGGGTTCCCGAGCCCATGAGAATAACATCGTCCACGAAGAGGAGATGTGATAATACAAGGGAAGGCGATAGTTTGATACCCCGAATGAGACCATTAGTTTTGGCATCCTTGATGAGCAGACTGAGACCCTCAATGACCAGAATGAAGAGAAGGGGGGATAAGGGACAACCTTGGCGAATGCCACGAGAGGCCGAAAAGAAATTAGAAGGGGTATCGTTGACCAGGACTACAAAATTTGCAGTAGAAATGCATCCCATAATCCAATTGACCGTAAGGAGGGGAACACCAATCTGAATGAGGATAAATCTGATATAGGTCCAGTCAACCCGGTCAAAAGCTTAGTGAGATCCAGCTTGAGAACAAAGGCACATGCATTCTTAGATTTGACAGAGTGAAGGACTTCCTGTACAATACCAATAGGCTCAGTGATTTGGCGGTCTTTGAGAAAACCAAATTGCTCTTGAGAGATACCCAGATCGAGAAAGGGCTTAAGTCTGCTAGCAATGACTTTGGCAATGAGCTTGTAAAGAAGGTTGCACAAGGAAATGGGTCTGTAGTCCGCAAAAGAATGGGGCTTGTCCTTTTTTGGAATAAGAGCAATAAAGGTAGAATTCAGTGAGGGGGGAATGTGCCCAGAAAGCTGAGTCGAATCCACCATCTGACATAAAATGGGCCCTAAAAGATCAAAAAAGTGCAAATAGAATTCAACCGGCCATCCATCTGGTCCCGGACTACGGTCCTTTTTAAAAGATTTCAGAGAGAGTTCTATATCCTTAAGAGTGACCTGGGAGGTAAGGCTGGATGAGTCCTCAGAGGCAATCATCCTAGGGAAGAGGGAAATCACTCTAAGCTGATGGTCAAGACAGGTAAGTCCCTCGTCCTTGAAGATAGACTCAAAGTACGATTTTCCAAGTTCCTTTAATGGGCCTTCTTCATAAATGATATTACCGTCATCGTCCTCAAGGGACCAGATCGTATTTTGGGTCCTCCTACCAGAAGCAAACATATGAAAGAACTTAGTGTTGGAGTCGCCTTGTAGGGCCCATTTAAGTCTGCTCTTGAGCTTCCAAGAGAGCTGATGATGATCCAATATCTTTTGTTTTTCAGCATTAAGGTGTGATAGGTGAGAAGACTGTTCCTTAGTGAGAATACCATTTGCAAGAATGGTTTCAATGGCCCGATCAAGATTGTGTGACTCCAAATCAAGCATAGCAGATTTTGCTTTAAACCACCTCTTGGGGTCAGTCTTGAGCATACGCAGGGATTGGCAAAGTTCCTCAATGACAGAAAAATGGGCCACAGTCGAGTGATGACCCCACCAGTTACGGAACTAGGAAATGAAATCAAGGTTGTCCAGCCACGATCAGTTGAATTTGAATGGATAATTGTAGGGGCCTTTAGGAGGATTCCATTCAAAGAGGATAGGGAGGTGGTCAGAGATGAGGGAGCAATTAATCCAAGTTCTGAAAGCCCCAAGAGAAGGAATCAAATCTTTGGAGATGAGAAAGTGATCCAATCGTTTACAAATACCCTCCTCACCAGCACGCCCATTGCGCCAGGAAGGGCCAATAGAAGGAGGAGCAATGTCGACCAGGCCAGCAGCATCAAAAAGGGAGAGGAAGTGATCAGAGTGCTGGTCGACGGATGCCTTACATCCCCAGATCTCAGAAGGGTGAAGGGTGAGATTCAGATCACCGGCCAGGACAAGTTGAGGAAGGGTAAGAAGACCACCAAGGAGAGCCTTATCCCAGAAAAGAACCCTATCCTTATAAGGGCTGTAGACATTGAGAATGTGGATAGGGTTAGGAAAGCCATGAAATGATGCAAGAAGTAAAATATCAGCAAAAGTGTGAAAGGGTTTGCACTTGACCTTAGATGGATTCCAGGCCGAGAGAAGGCCCCCCGAAAGGCCACGAGAACTGGTAGCATAGAACTCCCATGAGGGGAGAACCTTCGAGAAAGCATACAGGGCTAGCAAAACACTGCACATAGTTTCCTGTAGGAGAATCAAATCCGGTTTCAGGGATTTAATAAGGGATCGAAGGCCATGAGTCTTAGGCCTGCCTCCAAGGCCACGGATATTGAGGGATAAAATAATCATGGAGACAGATCCGAAGGGGGTGGACTTGCTCTAAGACCTCGAGTATGAGAACCAACACCAGCTACCTTTAAACATTCAGAAAGAGGGATAAACGGAGGAGAACTTGGAGGATTTTCGACACGAGCCCCTCTTTTCCCTTTAAGTTTCCTAACAGTAAAGTTAGCAAACCTGATCGAGTTAAGTGGGAGGATGGAAGGGGAGAGAGGAGTGGAGGCAGTAAAGATGGAAAGGGATGTCTTGAGGGAGGGGTCCGAGAAGGAAGGTGAGGAGGTGGGACTCGAAATAGGTTGGACCTGAATGGGAGAGAGGGGCAAAGTGTTAGTTTGTGGTGTAGGATGACTTGGAAGGGGGTGATGAGAGGAAAGGGGAGGAAAGTCCACCAGAGAATCAAGAGCCAGAGAGTCTGAGGGGATGCTCTTCGAGGGTGTAATCGGGGACAGCGAATGGGGAGAAGGAGAGCCATCCACGTCAACAGAAGATGCCAGAGGTGGACGAGGGGAAGGGGGGACCTGTACATGGTTACCCAGGGATGGAGGAACCGGAATGTCCTTGTGAGACATAATCAAACTATCAACCTCCGCTAAGAAAGACTCAGGAACAGTAACAAAATGAGGAGAGGACACATCATGAGTACCTGATGGAGGGGAAGACGAAACCCACTGACGAGCCGAAGGCACGGGCGAAAGGTACTTACTAGAGTAAGAGAGACTACCATCAGAGATCCTGTCTGAACATGAGCTTCTGAGGTGACCGACAGAGCGGTAGCTGCTGCATCTAAATGGTACATGCAGGTAGTCCAGCCGTTGTATCAACAGTCGCTCATTGCACAAGATTTCGACCTCTGCAGGTAAGCCGCGGGAAATGTCCAGCTCGACAAGAATCCGAGCAATCCGCTTGTCGTAAACATGAAGAAAATCATCTTCGACAGAGACAAATCTGCCAATAGTATTACCAATCCCCTCCAAGATAGTCTTGCTCCATAGAGGATACGGGAGTTGCGGCAAGAGAACCCATAAATGCCGCTTGACAATCTTTTCTTTTAGGGGATCGAAATTCTGGTGCCAACGCCCCAAGACCAGTGAACCCTTCGCGATGCGCCAAATACTATCTAGAACCCTGGTGCAGTGGTCTGGGTCTAGAAATACAATAACGATCCAACCCTTAGACAGAAGGCTGATAGTCGGAATGTAATTGAATAATGGCTTCCAGTTCTCAGCTGCCCATGAGACCCATGAGGCCTTATCCATCTTACAGTACTCCAGGCGACCAATCAGTGCACGAGAACACAACGTTTTGACGCGGTCAAGAAAAATATCATGACCCAGCACGAATCGGTAACGCTCGGAAGTGGCCTTAATGCATTTGGATCGCCGCTTCCTGCGAAAACGAGACTTATCCCCCAAGTCCTCCATCCCAAGAAGAACAACAAAGTCCTCCAATAATTAGTGGGAACCAAGAATACACAGTGGAGAAACCCGGGTACAGGAACAAGAGAATCTGATCAAGTGTCCGGGGGGAGAGCCAACGAAAAAACCCCCATATACAAAGAGAAAAGAAAGTCCAAAGACGTAAGAGAGAAAGATACCCGAGAATCGAAAGTCAACGATAGAAGGTTCCAGGGATGAAAGATGACAAGGGCAAATCCGAGTGAAGAGGAAATCCACCTGAGGGTAAAAGAAACCCACAGGCGAATCAGTGGCAGATGCCCAAAGTCAACCCAAAAACACTAAAGCCAGAAATGATAAAAAAACCATGCAAAGGTGGTGTATAAGACATGAGAGACAACGTCAATTCGAGGCTGCAGCGGGTGCGATTTCCTTCCGACTTTTTATTTAACGCTTGGTTGGTACTAGTCCCCCATTGAAGGGGAGGGACTCCAAGCCATGCCGCAGAACCCCAGGACCACCAACGATTGCGTGAGAGACCCTAGCGAGAAACCCGAGCAGAGAAACAGGCCATGTGGAGGAATAAGAAAGACAGTGGATGAGAACCCAGAACGATACAATGAAGTCCCCGAAACAAATCCTGGGAGAATAAAATACCCTGAGAACCCAACAAAAAGAGCAAAACCCCGTGCTCCAAACCAGAAAGGGAGCAGTCAATCAGAGGTGGAGAAAGAGTACTGGTATACAGCGAGGAGATACAGGAAACACAGAGAGCCGAGAGACAAACCCTCATCCATTTTCTTCAGAGTTCTCCCTCCAGAATGTTTTTTATTTTGTTAATTTCTTGTACATGTACTCACTTACATGCCTGCATAATTCAAATTGATCCCTTGTATCAATTTATCACATCTCAAAGTTTTGGAAGAATGTTTTTCTAAACATGTTGATGACAAAAGCCTGATAAGCCAAATGTTTATTAGTTATTTTTATTATTAAAACTACCTTCTCTAAATTGTATAACATAGAAGAGTTTGATATTTGAACAACACTTAAATGTATTTATTTTTCCAATTTTACCAAAGTTATCATTACAATTACCAAAGTTATCATTACAATTATTCTTGACTGTACAAGAATATTGTTATCACTCCAGGAAACTCCTCTAGGTTGTAGCTCGAGGATGCCTGGTAACTTAAACTGTTTTTAGGGTTTTTCTGAATTGGATCAAGCCAGATAACCTATATAACCTCTCACTCTCAGGACATTCATGAAGCTCACTCAATCACAAGGCTTTTAGTTACAACTTGTTCAGTAGTTTGACAAAAAGGTGCAGGGATGGAGAACCCACTAGGCTGGCAGAATTACACACATAACACATGCATATAAATGGCTAAATCTTGCTGAGGATGGTGTTTATAAATCAAATATCACTAAATAACCAATAGGATGACAACTATTGGCCCTTTAATAAATCTGAAATTTACCTAAATGTACATTTAGGCAATAAACACAGTAAAGAAAGAGATGGCTAAACAAATCACAAAAAAAGAGCTTATACTTAGAGTAAACCAGATGAGATGCTTGATAATGGAACAGGCTCATAAATTCCCGAATTCGAACCTTTATTAATCAAATAATCGTGGACTTTATAGCCTTTTACAAAATTTACAGATCCTAAAAATTTGATTTGTTTACACAAAAAATAATTGAGAGTAATAGTTTTTCCAGATTAGGGCTTCAAACCCTTGCTAATTGTTTATTCATCTACTGTGAAGATCTAGTTCACTGAGTGGTCCTTTAATGATTGAAGTGGTCGCTGATCATTCCCACTGCTGGTTCACTGTGAAATTGCCGTCAACAGTCAATGTATCAGTGTTTAAGTGGAGTGCCCAGTCTTGTCCAATCCGCTCGAAACTTTTTAGATTCATTGTTGCAGTCGTCGATCGGAAGCTCTGTCTTATGTTTCATCGGTGCCCCAAGTCTCATCCTCGCCGTAGTTTCGGCTCCTTAGATCACCAGCATCGTGACGGCTTCTTCAATCGGTGATCGGGAGTGGTAATAACAAATATATCGGAGCCCTTTATCTAAATGTGGCGCAGTTTCAGAGGTGAAACGTACCACATAAAAATTTATATGCTTGACTGTCGATGATTTCGCCTTATTGCTATCGGAGGTTGATAGAAGCTAAAAATGGAACTTTTAGTCCCCTGTGCCGCCGACACTATGGACATCCTTCGTTGTAAACTCGTTGTTCAGTAGTCTGTATGTCTTCCGATCGTCGATGGTCTTCTATTGTTGTGCTATCGGAATGATTCTTGTCATCGATCGGAAGCCATAGTCTTTCTTCCTTCCGCAGTTACGGCTCCGCAGTGAACTATTTTGCCACCGGTTAGTCTTTTGCACCTCCGACGCCGAAGTTTCCATCTGCTCGCGAAACCCACAGTTTGTATTTCCTCCGCAGTTGCGGCGCCTTTGGGAACTAACTTGTCGATAGTTAGTCCTTGTAATTTTCGACGCCGATGAGTCTATATTGTTTCGAAACTCGCAGTAAGTCTTTCTTCCGTAGTTGCAGCTCCTCAGAGGACTAATTCGTTGACAGTTAGTCTGTAGTTCTCTCGATTTCCGTGGAGCTGCTTGGTTCTAAACTCTCCGACGATTTGTCTTTAGTCCTTTCGATCACCAACGATTTCCTCTTCTCATGAAAAGCGTAGCCTGTAAGTCTTCCGTCGTTTCGGCGCCGTAGTGGACTAACTCGCCAATCCTTTATATTTTCAAGCTCCGATCACTATTTAAAAATGTTCCGATGGCAATAAAAAATTTAGCAATATGCCTAACTGTCGAAGGGGTATTCCACCTGTTATTTATCTTCCATCTTTTAGTGGCTAATGAGATGTTCTGATCCTCGCCCAAGCCATCGAAGCCACAACTTTGTGAAATTTGCATAAAAAATAGAGGTCTTCAAAATTGTTAGTGATCTTCATATCCTTCATTGCATCATTTAAATTCTTCATACTATAAAAAATAAATTTATTTTATTTTGGGAGATAACATTTGGCTCCTACTCGGGGATGGGAACCTCCCTGTGAGGTCCCAAGAACCCCAGACCAAATTGCCTTTCCTTGAAAGTAACTATGTAGCTTAAAACTATTATTTATTGTTCCATTGGGCATGGAGTCTTATTCTGAAAGAAAAACAACCTACTATCTACTAATTTACAATCATAAGGCCTCAGAGCCTCAAATCAAATAGAGTTTTAGGAATCGCCCATTTATTGGGCCATCGAATACCTCTTCACCTTCCAGATTCTACAATTTGAAGGTGTTATTTTCATATACCTAGTCTATGACAAAAGGGCCACTCCATAAAGAGTCAATTTTTCCATGTTTCCCCTTGGCCTGTGTGACAGCATCCCACTTGAGGACACAATCTCCGACCTAGAAGTTGTCTTCCTTTTCTCTTTTGTCAAACATGCCCTTTATCCTCTTTTGATGAGCCTCTGATTTTCCTACCACTTGCTCCCTGATCTGTTGTAACTCCACCAAATACATCATCTTCTCATCATATCATTTGGTTCATCTTCCTCTTCTTGAAAGAACTTTTCCACTGGAAGGATGAGCTGGATAGGAAAGATGGCCTCAGTGCCATAAACTAGTTTGAATGGAGAAGTCCCTATGGATCTTTTATCTGTCACCCTATCAGCCCATAAGGCAAACTTAAGCTTTGAATCCCAGCTTTTCTGATTTGTCTCTAGCAATTTCCTAATGATCCGGACTAAGCTTTTGTTGGATGACTCAGCCAGGACATTGCCTTGTGGGTAATAGGATGTGGAGTGCACTAGTTGAATACCCATTGATTCACACAATTTAACCAATGCCCCAGCTTTAAAGGCTTGTGCATTATCAGTTATTAACGTTACCGGGCAACCAAACCTGCTGAAGATGTTCTCATATAAGAATCTCATGATGACTTGATGAGTGGCATTTATGGTGGGTATTGCTTCTATCCATTTGGTAAAGTAGTCAGTGGCTACTAAGATCCATTTATGTTGTCCACTGGAAGATGGATTTATTTCACCTATGAAATCTAGACCCCATTGCTGGAAAGACCCATTCACTGTAACAGGCCTAAGGGGCAAGGATTTGAGTTGCTGCTTTCCTACAAATCTCTGACATTGGTCACAGGCCCTTACAAAAGTGCATACATCAGCAAAGAGGGCTGGCCAATAGTATCTTGCTTTTAAGATCTTGTGGGCTATGGTTTTCCAGTAGTGGTAGCCTCCACATGTACTAGAATGAAAGTGATGCATGACCTACTCTGCTTCCTCTTTATCTAGACACCTTAAAAAAATCCCAGACTGATCCCTCCAGTACAGTAGTTTGTCAATTATGCAAAAATTAACAGATTTCAACTTAAGAGCTCGTGCTAGTGAGATCAGGAGAAACTTCTAATTTAAGCAAAAATTTAATGATACCTGAGTACCACTCATAGGAAGATATGTTCTCAGCTACTGGTGGACTGTCATTCTGATCTTGGTTTACTTTGGTTTCAGCTGCTACAATAGTCTACACCTTTGTTGATCCGACACATGTGAAATTTATTCCCATCAGCTCACAGTTTTCTTTGGCCATGAGTTTGTCCAAGCCTAATCCCTTTACCAGCTTGGTGGGTTTCACCTCTACATCAAACTCAATGATTTTGGCAATCCACTTAGCTCTCTTCCCATCAATGTCAAGATGAATCAAAACATCCTTTACTGCAGCTGAAGGGACATATGCAATGACCTTTGCATGGAGAATGTAGATTCTGAATTTCTTCAAAGATTTTATGAGAGCATAAACCTGCTTCTCAATTGGGTCATACTTCAGCTCAGCATCTCTGAGGGTTCTGCTGAAGAAATCAATTGGATGATCAAGGCCTTCATCATTCTTCTGTAATAGTATAGTTGCCACTGTGTCATAAGATGCAAAAGAGAAAATGTAAAAACCCTTGGTATAGTCGGGACTAATCAGGGTTGGGGCCTCCATGATGGCTTTCTTAATGTCTTCAAAAGAATTTCTTGCCTGGTCAGTCCACTTTATTTCTGCATCCTTTTTTAGCATGGCTGTTATGTGCTTTACCAACTCGGAGAAATTTGGAAAAAATCTCTTGACAAAGTTTATCTTGCCTAAAAAGGACTGAATGTCTCTTTTTGACCTTGGTATTGACAGCTGCTGAATTACTTCCACTCTTATTGGATCGATCTTTACAACTTCAACTAAGACTATGTGGCCTAGGATATTTCCTTCATTGAGTGCAAACTAGGACTTCTTGGGGTTCAGTGATATTCCATACCTTCTGCACTTCAGAAATACCTTCCTTAAATGCTGCAAGTCATCATGATGGATGTGAGAGTAAATTGTTAAGTCATCCAAATATATCAGCACAAATTTATCTTTTATCCCTACAAAAGCTAGATCCATAGCTCTCTGAAACGTAGCCCCAGCATTCATTAGCCCAAATGGCATTTTAGCATACATGAAGGTGCCCCAAGGAGTGGTAAAGAGTCTTCTCTTGGTCATCTGGGTGCACAGCAACTTGGTTGTATCCAGAGAAGCCACCAAGGAAGGACGTGACCATGGCCCCCGAGACTTTTTGCAGCAGATGTTCCATCTTGGGCAGTGGATAGTTGTCTTTTTTGGAACACTTCTTCAGGTTTCTAAAATCCACACATAACCTGATTTCTCCATTTTTCTCTCTCACCACTACTAGATTTGCAATCCACTTGGAATATCTGATGGGGATTATGATCTTGGCTTTAAGGAGCTTGTGGATCTCTTTCTCAATCACTGGTAATAGAAGGGGGTTGATGGGTCTCAGCTTCTGTTCGAAAGGAATGGTGTCCTTCTCCAAAGGAATCCTGTGCTGGATGATGTTGGTGTCATACGTTTTTAGGTCACTATGCTCCCATGCAAAGACATCAACAAACTCTTTTATCAAGCTGCAATATTCAGACTTTTGTTCAATAGTCATCCCAGTGGATAGATTTATCAGTTTTGGATGGCATTGGCTGCCTATGTTCAGCTCTTAGACAAGAGGATCTAGCTCCCTTTTGGCAGGCTTGAAAGGGATGTCATTGTGGTCAAATAGTTCTTCCAATGGTACTAGACCTCGGGGTATGTGGTTGCTGGGCAATTGGACAATATCGTGCTCAGTCACTTTATCTTTTAGCTTGAGCTACTTGGATTCCTCCAGGTTAAGGTTTTCCTGGTCTATGTGTATGTCAGAGAATTCATCCACTAACTGAAGGAATTTACTAAGCTCCCCATCATTTTCAAACACCCTCCAAAATTTTACATTGTCTGGCAGACAGGGTCTGTACTTGACCTGAACATCATAGTTGAGCCTAGGGGGTAAAGGAGGAACAAGTAGGCTTGCAGAGACAGCCAGGGAATCAGCTAGGTGATTCAAATCCCTAGGAATATATGATAGTTCAAAAAACATAAATGAGTCTCTGAGTTTCCATACCTCGTCCCTGTAGGCCTTCAGTCTAATATTTTTCGTCTGAAAAGTGTTGTTGACCTGCTGTATGATGAGGTCTGCGTCCCAAAAAATCTTCACGCACATGATCCCCATCTCCTTGGTCGCTTTAACTCCCAGCAGTAAGGCTTCATATTCTGCTACATTGTTTGTGGTCTTGAAATCGAGCTTATAAGATAAGTGAATGTTTTCGTTAGCTGGGGAGATCAAGACTATACCTGCGCCTGCTGAGTTCTGAGCGCTTGCCCCATCGAAATACATGGTCCAGATCGCTGTTGTGATTTCTTCTGGTCTCGGATGGGTGGGCTCAGTGAGCTAAATCGACATCTACTGATTATCATCAATTTGCAAAATACAAGATCCAAAATCGGTGTCCACGGCGTAAATTAGGTGATCCACTGAGTGGCTCTCTTTGCTTATGATGTATGCTAGATAATTTTCTCTGTACAGCCGCTTAGTTTCCCCTCCAAACATGGGAATGGTATCATATGTGAGATCCATCTGGAGGGTGCCGCCTAATCTTTTGCTCCACGACCCGGGACAGCAAGAGGCTGAATATTGGGGGAATATCGGCCACTACGATTTCCATCATTACGCTTTTCGGAGGTAGCTGGGTTAAGTTTACAGCAAGATATTTGATGATGCCCAAGCATTTTACCTTCCTGGAGTCAAAAGAGAATAAATCATGGTAGGGCTTGGTAATTTTGAGGCCGATCTCATCCATCACAGCTTTTGGCATTAGGTTGTGAGAGGCTCTTGAATCCAGCAGACAGTTATGGAGGATTTTATCATGGATGTTCAAGGATATATAGAATGGTGGGCATGAGTCCTTTAGGTCTTCAATCAAGGGGCCTAGGGTTACAACAGGCTTGTCATCTTGCAAGTTCACAAAGTCAGTGTCAATGTGCACCTTGGGCTGAAGGGAATTTAGAATGGAGGTCTTAAATGCATCGTTCTTCATCAACTCGATTAGAGGGAACGAGATTTTCAATTTTTGAATTTCAGACTCAAGGTTGAAAGAATAATGCATCTTATCTGGAAATCTTACCTCTTGAGCTGTAGGTTTGAATTGGACTTGATCAGGTGTGGCTGAAGGTGCTAGTTTATGCAATGCTTTGGATGGGACAGCTACTTTCTTTGGTAAAACAACAACCTTTCTAGCAGGTGCAGCAAACTGCTTGATAGGTACATCATTTTTCTTGAGGGGAGCAACCAACCTAGACCTCAGTTGGTAACCTTCCTGACTATCAGCCTAATAGACAAACTCTTAAGCGATCTGCTCATCAATCAGGGCTTCTACATATTATGCCTAGGTCAGAAAAGAATAGTCCACCTCATCCTCCATGCAGTGGATATTGTCTTCAGCTTCTCCTTCGTCTTCAATGAATTCTGGCTCTTCTTCTAATACAACATTCTGAAATGGAGCTCTTATCCTCTGGTCTTCCCCTTGATTTATCTCCCTTCTGAGAATCTGAACAGGGGGGTTTCCTCTTCTATAAGGAACAAAATTTGGGTTTCGAGGAGCAAAGTCACTTGGCCCCTTACCCCTCACCGGCAGATGTCCTTGGTCCTTCAGTTTTGACATTTCAGAAGTTAGGTTATCCAAGAGTTTGGTCATTTTTTCAATCTTGTTCCCTGATGCAGAAGACCCACCATAGTCTGCTGGCTGCTTTCTCCTGTCTACCTTCCCTTTGACCTTTTGAGATGCCAAAATGTTTAACTGTACCTCTAGGGAAACATCCTGCATGAGTGTGTTGAGGCCTGGAAAATCGCAGGCAACAACAGGAAGGGATTCTCCCCAGTAAACATTCCCAACTAGCATGTTACTATTTGGTATGGGGAATCCGTCCGTTTTGCGATCCGGCTACTGTAGGTCAAGTAACCAAAATAAAGGGTTTTACCGGTTACGGCCCGGTCCACTGTGTATCTTTTTAGTTTTTTCGTTTTAAGTATGATATGCAAGTGCCTATCTAAGAATGTAGATTGATAGAGAATACGAGGAGCGGTCACAATGTGATGCGCAGGTTCTTACCTCTTGTCTTAACTCTCTCGCATCTAAATCACACACAGCAAGAAAACTAAAACTAACTTAACTACACTGTCCCTAGGGAGTGAGATTATCATTTAATGAGTAATGTATTACTGTTCATGCATTAAGAAAAATCACAAGTAGCTATTCTTTATTTCAAAACACATAAACATGAATAGATAGATGAACAACAAGATAGCTCATTGTTTATGAAAAGCATTCATTACTCATAGTGGAAACTCCATAAAATAAACTAGAGAGCATTCATACAAGAACATAGGTTCAACAAGTTAGAACGATCTCATAGTTAATGGATAAAAGCTAAAAACAAAATAGTTCCCCTTCAACAACATCCATTGCACAGCATTTCAATATTCCACCAAAGCTTTCTCCAACAGGAAAAATAGTAATTATCTATTGCAAAAGGAAATAGTTCTTCTTACAACATGTTCTCACAAGTCTAATTGGGAAAAAGTCCTCCATTCCCTCTAATTCTCCTATATTTATACAAGCAGCAAAACCTTTGGGTTACCCCCCCAGGTGACCTTTGGGCTCCCCCAACCGTTTAATCTCACAATTTTGTCCTTTGTGAGTGGTCATGATTCATACACGATGTTACATTTTAAATTAAGATTTACAAGCACTTTGTAAAAAGGGACCGGCTTGGTAACTGATGAACCATTTCCAAGCCTAGGCCTCTGCCGCTATCAATTTTGTTCAATAATCTATTGATCTCAACCTTTCACTATCTTCCTCTGTGAGCAACATCTATGCTTTTAAATTTTCTTTTAGAGATGTCTTCTTCATAGCAGCAATCATCAAATTGGATCTGAAAAATATTCTAAGTCTATCTGCTGTTAAACGAAAAAACCCATCATTAATATGGATAGCATTCAAGAAAACGTAAACCACACTATTAATGAGACTAAGCATCAAACATGTGACCCTGCACTGTGTTCTCATCACAAAAAACTCCAAACAAGAATTAGAAACCACCGCCGCCCAAAAATTGGGAAAAAACACACATAGAACAGGTGGGAAAACCTTCACCAGCAGGAAAAAGCTTCTATCGAACAGCAGAACAACTAAAGCGTGAGGCGGTTAACCTACTAATGAGATGCAACGGCGGGTGACGTACGGACTAGGAGTTCTGCAGCACAATAAAAACGACAAAAAAAAAACACTAACCTTGCAGCATCAGACCTCAAAATCACTATAGCATCAGATGACTAGTTCGCTAATGAGCCGTAGCGGCAGAAGTTACATGGACCAAAAGGTCCGCAGATTAGTCAACATCAGAGAAAACTAGAACAAACCGTCGGCGAAAATCAAGCGAACCATCGACAAAAATCAGAACAAAAACATTGGTGAAAGGAAAAGCTATATGGCGGATAGTTAGTCCGCTACGGAGCCACAACGGTGGAACACAATTAGACTACGACCTCCGATCAAAGTCAAAACATTCTGAAAAATCATCGCAAAGAAAAAAGTTGAAACAATAAAACCGTGTGATCAGCGAAAGAAACAACTATCCATCGGCCCATTATTTATCTGTCTTCCGAAACAGCGGCGATATAGAAGACTGATGCTCCGGTCGCGATAAAATAAAAATGCTGACAGTCCAAAGAAACAAATGCAATAAAGTGCATCAGTGAACATCATAACTGTCCATCGGGACGTTCATAAGTAGGCTTCCACAACGACGGCTACATAAATGACTACGGCCCCGATTTACTGTCCAATATACTTTCGACAGCGAAAAATAATTACAAACCAAAACTTTAAGTTCGAATCAAAATCATCAGCAGACAAAATATTCATTCAGCTTCTCAAAATGATCAACAATCTACCTTAAATTAACCTCAAAAAGATCAAACTCGCGGCAGAGGAACAACAAAGTTCAACAATCCAAACAATTCTAAACAAGACAAAATTAAAAGGAGGGTCCAAAATTTTAAAAAATTTGGGAAAACGTTGCAGCTGCAACAGAGTGATAAGGAGACAGACCTCCTTTCTCTAAGAAGTAGGCAAAAGTTAGAGTTAAAGGCATTTTCATAAGTTATCATAGCTGAGGCATCGGTGGGCTTAATCTTAGTGAGGATCTTACTGTACATGTTGTTGAATCTTTTGGTAAAATTGGAGACAGACTCACCATTTTCTCTTCTCAGGTTGCTGAATTATGTGATATAGTAGAGGCGGTCTCTCCTTTCTCCCCAATGTTTTAGGAAAATGTCATCTAGGGCCTCTATGCTTGCCACTAACCCAGCAGGCAGTTCCTTAAACCACTTTCTATCCTGGCCATCTAGGCTTTGCACAAAAACTCTGGTCCATACATCTTCTTGTTCTATATTTATATTTTCAGCATAACTATAAAAAGCCTCTAGATGTTCTTCAGCAGTGAAATCCCCTTCCCTTGTAAACTTAGGCATATACTTGAGGTAATCCCCGGTAGGCATGGCTGCGAGAGGATTTGGCAAAATAAGGGGTGCATACCTAGCTACTAGGATCCTTTCCATCTTGGTCATTTGAGGGGAAGCCATATTGGAAATGGGTATGGACAGGGTTGTGGAAGGCAGCACTAATGAAAATATTTTCCGAGTAGGCAGTGGTATACTTATCCCAGTGGAGTCACCAGGGATTGGACCTTCACAAGCAACAGTGCTTGAAGATGCCCAAACCCTAGATTTTTTTGATATAAAATATTTATGGGAATTAAGAGTTTCAGCAGAAGAAATAACAACAGAAATATTTCTTGAAATACCTGATGTAGCGTTCTGTGCAGCACTGCTGGTCTGTCTTAGTAAAGCCCTAGATTTCCTCAAGATTTCTTCTGGATCTGAAACGAGTGTTGCTGGTGGCCCCTTTGGGTTTGCTCTAGTACTTGGTCTTATTGAAGCCACCTTTTATCAATGGAGTCACCAGATAGATGATTACAACCATAATAATGTCCAAGCCTTGTCTATCATCAAAGCATGGATCTATGTTGTCTCCTAGGGAAGCTGAGCTTCAATCTCCTCTCCCCGGCAATGACACCACTTTGTTATCACTCCAGGAAACTCCTCTAGGTTGTAGCTCGAGGATGCCTGGTAACTTAAATTGTTTTTAGGTTTTTTCTGAATTGGATCAAGCCGGATAACCTATATAACCTCTCACTCTCAAGACATGCATGAAGCTCACTTAATCACAAGGCTTTTAGTTACAACTTGTTCAGTAGTTTGACAAAAAGGTGTAGGGATGGATAACCCACTAGGCTGGCAAACTTACACACATAACACATGCATATAAATGGATAAATCCTACTGAGGATGGTGTTTATAAATCAAATATCACTAAATAACCAATAGGATGACAGCTATCGGCCCTTTAATAAATCTAAAAATTACCTAAATGTACATTCAAGCAATAAACACAGTAAAGAAAGAGATGGCTGAACAAATCACAACAAAAGAGCTTATACTTAGAGTAAACTAGATGAGACACTTGATAATGGAACAGGCTCATAAATCCCCGAAGTCGAACCTTTATTAATCAAATAATCATGGGCTTTATAGCCTTTTACAAAATTTACAGATCCTGAAAATCTGATCTGTTTACACAAAAAAATTTGAAAGTAATAGTTTTTTCAGATTAGGCCTTCAAACCCTTGCTAATTGTTTGTTCATCTACTGTGAAGATCTAGTTCACTGAGTGGTCCTTTAATGATTGAAGTGGTCGCTTATCATTCCCACTGCTGGTTCACTGTGAAATTGCCGTCAACAGTTAGTGTATCAACGTTTAACTGAAATGCCCAGTCTTGTCCAATCCGCCTGAAACTTTTTAACTTCATTGTCGCAGTCACCGATCGGAAGCTCTGTCTTCTGTTTCATTGGTGCCCCAAGTCTCATCCTTGCCGCAGTGTCGGCTCCTTAGATCACTAGCATCACGATGGCTTCTTCATCGGTGATCGAGAGTGGTAATAACAAATATATTGGAGCCCTTTATCTGAACGTGGTCGTAGTTTCAGAGGTGAAACTTACCACATAAAACTTTATATGCTTGACTGTCGACGATTTCTCCTTATCGCTATCGGAGGTCGGTAGAAGCTAAAATCGAAACTTTTAGTCCCCTACGCCGCTGACACTATGGAGATACTTTGTTGTAAACTCGCCATTCAGTAGTCTATATGTATTTTGATTGTCGATGGTCTTCTATTGTTGCGTTATCGAAATGATTCTTGTCATCGATCGGAAGCCGTAGTCTTTCTTCCTTTCGCAGTGAATTATTTTGCCACCGATTAGTCTTTAGCACCTCCGATGCCGAAGTTTCCATTTGCACGTGGAACCCACAGTCTGTATTTCCTCCGCAATTGCGGCGCCTTTGGGAACTAACTCGCCGATAGTTAGTCTTTGTAATTTTCGACGCCGATGAGTCTGTATTGTTTCGGAACTCGCAGTGAGTCTTTCTTCCGTAGTTGCGGCTCCTCAGAGGACTAATTCGCCGACGGTTATTCTGTAGTTCTCTCGATCGCCACGGAGCTGCTTGGTTCTAAACTCTCCGACGATTTGTTTTTAGTCCTTCCAATCACCGACGATTTCTTCTTCTCGTGGAAGGCGTAGTTTGTAAGTCTTCTGTCGTTTCGACGCCGTAGTGGACTAACTCGCCGATCCTTTATATTTTCAAGCTCCAATCACTGTTTAAAAATGTTCCGATGGCAGTAAAAAGTTTAGCAATACGCCTAACTGCCGAAGGGGTCTTCCACCTGTTATTTATCTTCCATCTTTCGGTGGCTAATGAGATGTTCTGATCCTCGCCCAAGCCACTAAAGCTACAACTAGGTGAAATTTGCATAAAAATATAGGTCTTCAAAACTGTTAGTGATCTTCATATCCTTCATTGCATCATTTAAATTCTTCATACTATCAAAAATAAATTTATTTTATTTTGGGAGATAACAAAAATGAACCCGAATTATTTATGTATTTAAATCAAAGTTGAAATAGAATTGTTTATGTATTTAAATCAAAGTTGAAATATTTTATTGGGGTTGTTGTTTCATATATGGTTACCAATTTTGTTATGGTTGCGGATTAAAGTGGAAGAAGTACCCTTGCAAATGCTCTATGTGGGAACATTTATAAAGGGAGCGCATATTTTCTTGGATTTTTAATGGACTAAGACAATATGATTTATTGAATTCTGTAATTGATTTTTTGTTAATTTGTTTGTATACTAGAAGTTGTTTGTGAGGAATACCTTGTCCCTCGGGAATGTTGTACCTGTTTGTCAGGAATACCTTGTTCCTCGGGAATGTTGTACCAAAATAAAAGTTTGATGAAGTAAAGTTAAAATCCATAATTGTTATGGATATTTGTTTGTGGAGGATGATTAGTTACAATGCCCAACATTTTTTTGAGCACAACAAGAATAATGCAATGAGCTTTCATCATATTAAATGTATATATTAATATTTTATTATTATAATATTTTAAATTTGAGAATATATTTACATTATTATAATATATATATTTAAATTTGAAAATAGATTTACATTAATCTAATATATATATTAATTGTAAATTTGTTTATTTGGTGTAGCTCGGGTGGTTGGGAGATTTGGTTATTGCACTCCCTACCAGGGGATTTGGCCACCAAGGTTCGAATTTGGCCAAGAACATTTGCTCTTCGAGAGCCCTTGTATGTAATGAAATATTAAGGTGTAAAATTGGGCTTTCATGGTGAACCACTTTAATATATATATATATTAAATGTAAATTTGTTTTTAAATATTTTTTAATAAATTGTATAATAGTATTTATAAAAAAAATATTTGTTTTGAGTTTTTTAAATGATATCATGAAATAAATTAAACTAATTTTTTTTATATTAAATTTACATCTATTTTGTTTTATTTTATTTATTTTTTTAATCTTTTTATTGAATTGAAAAATTATAACAAATGAAAACAATTAATTATGGAAACCTTAAGACTACTTAATACTTTTTTTTAACATTTAAGAAAAGAAAAAAAGAGACATTTATATAATATGCACATCACAACTATGATCTCATCATAGCTCTCTTCTCAAATCAATGTAACTACCCTTTTAACTTTTAATATAATAATTACTCATTTTTAATCTACTATTTTAATTTTATTTTTTAAAATTTCTTTTATAATAATTATTTCTCTAAATTTCTATAACTATTTATAGATTTCTTGTTCATTAAAGAAGGTACTTCCCTTCCAATAAAATCATGTCATTTTTACTTGACAACATAGTGAGTCATAAAAAAAAATCATGCCACTTTTACTTACAACATACCGAGTCTTGAGTGCTAAGTCCTAAACCTTGACTCTCCATGGTATTATATAGAAAAATAAAATAAGATTTAAATGTTAAATAATAGGATGAAAAGTCACTTGAAAATGATTACCTAAGTTCTCTATTACTATATTGCGGTTTACTTTAATTGACTTTATACAAGAAAAATTGTTAGCCAAGTCCAATTAATGTTGTTGACTATTACCTTCTAAGTAAGGTGTTTGCTTTAATCTTGTAACTATAACTATGACTTCAAAATAACTTCAAAATAACATTATAGTTATGAACTATGATACTTTTTTGTGGTCACTGATGAAAGTTCTATTTTCTTTTATTAGTCCTTAACTCCTTGGAGTATAGCAATTACAAATTTCTTAGATGTTGTTTTTATTTTATTTTTATTCTATCTTAAAATGGAATTTCATGCTTAAGAACCATTTTCTATTATACCTCAAGATATTTGTGCAAGTTAAGTTATTGTTTTTAGGGAATCTATGGAAAATGGTTTGCATTTAAGACTTTAAAAAAAAATCAAGATTTTTTTTATAAATGCTCAAAGCTAATTTACATTTATGTTTGACTATTTTCACAAGTGAAACTTTTTGGTAGGATTCTAGGTATAAAAGAGCTCTATATGAAATGACAACTAATTGAGAATTTTGTTTCAAAAACTCTAAAATTTAAGATTGCTTCTCAAAACTACTATACATTTGTACTATATTAAATTAGTTTAGTGTCTTCATTGTTTTGATTTGCTAGAGGTGAACATTGTTTTTTTCAAATTTTCTCCCTAGACTTAATGAATAATGCTTTTTATGATCTACACCTCTTTAATCCAAGTTTGTTTTGTTTCCTGAAAATTGTTTTCATTGTTTAGTATCATAGACTACCATAAATCCCTTCTACCTTCTATTGCACCTTTTGGGGCAATTCCTAGTATATTTTTATTTTTATTATTGCCACAGGGATTATAGCAATGGATCAATTGTCAAAACTATATTGACTTTTTATTAATTTTAATAATTTTATAGCTACTTTATAATGTTTTGTTAAAATTATTTATTAATTTTATTTTTTAAATAATAAAATATGCTTTTTAGTTTTTGAAATTAAAAATTACTATTTTATAATTGGTTGCAAGCTTTGATTTGACTAAATAACCCTGGTTGGAGGTGACAATTAGTTTTAAAAAATTATTTTAAAATTATTTTATTTGAAAAAATGGTACACATATTAATTATTTCACAAATACCAAAGCAGCGTTGATTGGTTTTGAATTGCTCATTGATGACACCCTACTTACACTTTCAATTCCTTAGAAATTTCTCAATATTTGATTTAAATGCTTTAATTCCTCAAGATTTGATTTGATTTGATTATTTTATATTTAATATTCATTGAAAAGTCTCATGTTTTAATTTTTTTATTTACTATGATGTAAACATAAAATTTAAAAATATACTTTTTAAGTTTTATAAAGTTATAATATTAAAGTTAAATATAATTTACAATTTTTATAATGTTTTAATATTAAAATTGGTTTCTTATTTATTATTTTTTTACATATAATCATTAACACAATCATAATTAAATGTTGATGTTAATTAATTAAACAATAAAACAAAACAAAAAAATACTAAAACAGTGAGTAGGGACTAGCTGCTTTGCAGCTATTTTACTTGTTTATTATGTCATGGCAAGGGTGACATATATGAATGGATCCTTGTATTATTTTAAACAGTACATTTGGTTAAATTTTTCCTTGATTGCCAAAGTTTTCAAAAGTTCTAGATTTTTTATATTAAATATAAAATTTTGAAAAACATATTTGTTTAAATGTGATTGGTTTGAATTTTGAATACGTCATCCTGGAGATCTGCTCCTCCAGCGTTGGCGGCGTGAACCGACGTCATACGCTGGCACTGTAACTAGTACGAATCTCGAGCCAAATCTTTAGAGTCGTGTTGGAGGTAATATTGGAGATCGTACTTTGAATTTTGTGGCCAAATAAAATTTTATGCGGAAAGATATTATTATTCATGGTACATATTGAATATCATTTTGTTTGAAAGTAATGTTTATAATAATATTATATGCGGTGGTCATGTAATAAGCTATAGCATTCATCACTTCTCTACAAGCTGTAACGCAATTCCCATAATATTCAATGTAATTCTGATTATAAGCAATACGTGTTGCAACTAAGTAAGCTTCAAGATTCCCAATGTATAATTCAGCCATTAGTAACCATACATGTAATACATATGTGTTCATTACGGATAATAAGTGTCCTAACAAGCACCTGAATGAGATCACTCTTTAAGCATCATTAGTATAAAGCTGGTTCATCATACATTACTTGGAACCTGAATTACTAAGAGTACTGATAACTTAGGATATAAGCCTATCCTAGCTTAAGCTTAATTCTAACACTAGTGGCATAAGCTAACATCACCTAACGAAGGTTTATGGTTTATAATATTATAAATTTAAAACTATTACAATATTATTTTAAATTTAACAATATAATATTACAACATAATTTGATGTATAATTTAAAATTAACGAATTAAAAAAAAAAGTATGTTTATGTATTTAAAAGTAATAAACAAATAAATAAAATAAAATATGGATGTTTTTGCAAAGGAAATCCACACCTTAATCAAGCCAGCTAACATAAATTGACAAAAATATTTGAAATACAAATCATAATCATTACAAATAATGAAATATTAATAAACCTTAAAATAAGAAAACTTCTAAATAATAATAATAATAATGTGAAATACAAATTAACTTTAAATCAAACTTTATTGTTTTATAGGCATATTTTGAATGCCACTTATTTTATGAAAATTTATTTTGATTATATGATATAATAAGATTTCTAATAAAAATACTTTACACTTATAAGAGTTTAGAAAATTAAAAGTTTCACTAGGAATCAAATGAGAATTTAAAACAAAAGCTTAAACTTTTTGGACTTGTATTCTCTTTTAGAGATTGTGATAATTATAACTTTTATTTTTTATAGATGAAATTAAAGAAAAAATAATAATCTATGATATGGCGAGAAAATAAGTTTAATAATGACTTTGGATTCTTTATAGCACAAGACCAAGATACCAACAAAACCTAAGTAGATCACTCCATGCGGGAACTTCTCATCAAGGCCTCTCCCCTACTCCGATTTTTCATTAACCTCTCTGCTACTCTGATCAGTAAGGAAACATATAAGGTAATGAAAGACATTGGTGAACCTTATGGTCGCTTAAACTTAAGTATTACCAATGACTTATAGAAAACTAAGTGACCCTCATAATTTCTTGCATGGCAAGAATGCCATGAAAGTATGTGAATTTTTAGTTAGAAAAAGACCATGTTTGCTACATTGAATAAAGTATTGTGGTGTTTATAATATATATTAGAGAATTTATGGGAGAACACTTGGTTAAAGCAAATTATTTAAAAGAAACTATTAAGTATCTAACTTTAAAACTTGAGTATGAATTTTCATAATTGTCTTGGTATAAAAAAATACAGGCCGCTCAAGTTTCTATAAATATATATAGATACCAGCAATAAAACTAGGGATTCGAATAGATTTCATTTTCGTCTTCAATAATATAAAGACTCTGGTTTAATAGCGCACTAAGCTACTACCGCCACTTGGAACTCGTACTAAACAATATAGAGACACCCCGTGATTTTTTATAGTTTATAGTTTTTTTTACTCAATCTTAACAAGTCTTATGGGAGAAGTCAACCATAAGCTAAAAAGTGAGATAAATGGTGAAAGTACTTAAAACTTAGTAAATTCTCTATTAAACAATTAATTAAATAAAATTGACTTAATCTTATTATAATTACAAAGTTAATTTGAATTTTTTTTTTATACAAAGTTAATTTGAAAAAATAAAAAAATTGTAAATTAACAAAAAATAGTTTTCAATAAAAAAACTCCAAACATATATGTAGCTTAAATCAATAAATACACCAAGATAAGTTGGAGCAACTGAAGTTTCAATATTGCAGATATCGACCAATAATGGATCTCTTGACGCATTTTGTTTTTCTTGTATCACTAAGACCGTAGAAATTGTATCGTAATGAGCTTTATTGAGGTTGTTGCATACTTCATTACCATACCAAAAAAATATATAATTAAACAATGCATCAATTCATAAAACATTTAAATTATAAATCCATAAAATATAAACAGATATAATTAAGCAATGCATTCATTTATTAAACTATAAAAATAAAATCACTACATTCAATTAATAAATTTATGAAAATATAAAAATAAAATCCTATACTCAATTGATAAATCCATGAAAATATAGTTGAAAATTAATATATCTATTATGAAAGTAAGAAAATAATATATATGTAAAATTAAGAAGTAAAAACTAAATTAATCCTCACATATAGAATAATAATTTTTTACTTTTATAATATTATACAAATAAAGAATATATAAACATAAACTTATATAATTTAAGTTAGCATTTTATTATTCAAGAAATGCATGATCCTAATCTAATAAAGAAACCAATTATCATTTATTTGTTTATCTTTGGGTATTGCATGCAAAGAGCTATTAGAGGAGAGGTTTGCACTTCCACAGATTTGATCTTTCTCGGCACTTAATAGAGCCTAGGATTTGGATCTATGCTGGTTTATAGCATAGACCCCAATAATTATTTGTGCAACCATTCCAAGAGTATAGTTTAACAAATTGTTTTCAAAAAAACAAAAAATTACAGTGTATATCAAATTATGATAAGATTTTGAGTTTCATCATTTTTTTGATGGTGGAAAACTTGGAGCTAAATAGCTATAAAATTAGGTGGCAATTTATTTTCTATAATAAAAATGTTGTATTCTATAAGTTTGTCTTCTAACAATAATTTTTAACAATTGCTGTGACATTGCCACCTCGTGAATCTTATATAAATATAGTAAAACTTTTTATCTCATGATCAACCACTCCTTTGGATTCCTGAAGAGTAATCGTTTCCAACCACTCCTATGGATTCCTAAAAAGTAATGGCGCGCTTATGTGTCATTCGACGTGCTTTCTTGCGGCAAATTTTTTTTACTGGAATACCACAACCAATACCTTGGAAGTGCCATCGGCTCAGAGTACCTGAGTTTATGACGTGAGAATTTTGAGGACCTTCGAATGAATGTCTGACATGAATTGTCTGAAACGCAGCCGAATGACGATTCCAGCATGGGTTGCGAGGAAAAGTGTAATTCGATCGACTGTACGTGTTTTCACTAATGAACAAGTATGGGATCTTCGGAAGTACGATATTAATGAGTACTCTGGGTTCTGCTAGCTGCTAAACTATTATTTGAAGGGTTTCAGGTCTTCCTATTTGCTAACCTGCTTTATAGGTGATCAAGCAGCTTCATATTCTTTTATTAGTTCTATAAAAGGCATTCAAATGGCTTCATTTCTGTAAAAAATTGCAATCATAGTTTTTCGCTAACTACTTCATAGTTTGGACTTAATCCTTGAAATGGCCGAAGGAGAAAATTCCAAGTTGTGTGCTAAAACCCGCAACGATAGAGCAACGAACAAGGAGCAATTCAAGAAAAAGAAGAGGAGAAGAAATAGTGGAGGCAAAATGGCAACAACAACAATGGTTACAGAAAACAAACGACGAAGAAGAGGAGCAGCATCTGCTGCCATTGAAAACGATGAGGAGGAGCCGGGAAACAAGAATTTGTGGAGAGAAGAACAACGAAAGCGTGATGAGGCGATGGCAGTTTTAGGAGAAAGAGTGAAGCAAGTAATGCGAAATTATGATAAGATGTTGGTGCGAATTGAAGAGAGAACTTTACAATTTGAGAGGACATTGGAACAGATAGTACGCCTGATCCTGCAAAGTGTGTCACAAGGTGAGAGGATCAACGATCATCTGGTGGGTCGAATCCGAGAACTGGAGACGTTGAATGCCCTCAAGGATAACTTCATTGCTACCCACCTCAATAATGGCTGCAGCTTCAGCTTCTTCTTTTCTAATTTTTCCTCGGACGACGCAGATGGTCACGAGACCACATCTGACAGCTCCGATCCTGATTAGAGAGAGCAGCAAGCTAAAGCAGGAAGAATCTGCCAGTTCCAGCTTCAATATTCCTGGAGGCCTTATGGTTACTTGTTTAGATTTCTTGCAGTCATGGTAAAGTCGAGGCCAGTTTGTTTGCTTTGTTGCCTTGTAATAGTTGAATCCCAGGTGGTAATTATGTAGTTGGTTTAAAGTTCTGAGCTTCCCTTTGAATATGATATTTTGGAATTCTCATAAGGCCGCGTGGATGTTATTGCACCTTATCTATGTAATCTCCAACATAAATGCAACTTTTGGAGTTTGTGGTTTGTGGTTTGGGATCGATGGCATGTCTTAATTTGTAACGAACCTTTTGCTTTCAAACTTTTTACAGTTCTGGGACCAATGGAATATATTAAATTTGCAATGAACCTTTTGCATTTACTTTGACAGTAACAAAATTTAGTGGAGTGTTTGGCTTACCTTTTCTTCATTGTTAAGCACTTTATAACTTTGTACTTTTCCAAATTCTATTGCTGTTGATTGCAGTTACACAGAGATTATTTAGGACAAGTAGCTCATTTCTATTAAAAACATTTTCGAGTAGCTCACTTTTAAGAAATATCCATTCAATTCAATTATATATACATATTAATGAAATTAAAATTTTAAATAAAAAAATTATTTATATTTAATATTAATAATATAAATTTATATATTTTAAATTTTAAAATAATAAAGTTTTTTATATATATAAAATTAGTAAAATATTTTTAATTGATTTTTAATTTTAATTTTTTTAATAATTTCAAATTAAAAATAATAATTTTTGTATTTATAAATTATAATAATATTACTTTTAAATAAATAAATTTATTAATGTCACTAGTAACTCAACATATCTCACTTTCAACATATATTTATGTCATTTTATATTATCTTATCGTGATTTCATTGTATATTAAGCTATTTTAATATGGTATCAGATTTTGTATATTATGCTATTTTAACATGATATGAGATTTTGTTATATGTTATATTTTTTAATATTTTATATATTAACATAGATTCATTTTCAACTTAAATTTATAAAGCACTAAGAAGGATCCAAATTCTTGTGATGTTAATATTTTTTAATTTTAAATAATTTACAATAAATTTGATTCATATCTTGTTTTATAGATTTGGGTATAAGTTTTATTTTTTTATTTTATAGGCCCACAATGATTTTTAAAATTATTTTTGTTAACTTTTTATTTTATGAAGTTGCTTAATACTTACATCTCAAACCTTTTGGTGTAGTTCAATTCTATCATGTGCATCTAATAAAAATTTGATAATAACAAAAATAATAATTTTAAAAATTAATTAATAAACATTATGTTCAAAGTGAACCTTGAAAAATATTATAAGCATTTTAATTAGTTTGTTTTTTATAGTTTTATGTTAAAAATGGACTATAAAATGTAAAATAAAAATATTAATATTATTTTGTATTTATTTTCTTTATTTTATAAAAATTGTTTTTTGTTAAATTATAAATTATAAATTAATATTTATATATTCAATTGCTAGGTTGCTCTTGTCCCAATAAAGTTAAATCACAAAACGTTCCCTTAAATAACACTACAAGAAGTATTATATTCTTAACATAAAATTTAAAATTGATTCTTTAACTAATAACACTACAAGGCTCAACTAGTAAGCACTACTACAGGAGGTGTTATATTCTTAACATGAAATTTAAAAATGTTCTCTCAACTACTCATGAAAGATGTATTATATTCTTAACATGGAACTAAAAACTATATATAAACTGTTTTATCAAGAGGATGTAAAAAAATCCATTACCTTGAGAACCTAGAATGTCCACCTCCATTCAACCTAACACCAAGTGGTGGTGTATTTTTCCATCACATTTCATGATGGACTTTATAGTAGTTAATAGTTTCTCTAGTGTGAAAATGATTTTAGTTATATTTACTTATGTGAAAAAATGATAAATTTTATGATTTGAAATTATTGTAAATAATTTTATTTAATTAATAATATGTTTATAGTTTCAGGTAGAAGAAGTTGGAAAGCTTTAGTATGACTTTACGGGAAATTTGGTTTATATTAATAACTAATTCCCAACTATCTTTATTGAGACAAGTAGCCAATCTTGGAAGGGGTAGTTACTAGCTACTAAAAGTCCTATGAAAAAATAAAAAAGAATGGCATGCCCAAGGGAAGAGGATTTCCAAGGAGACCAGCAAGAAAAAAAAAATTGTGGAAACTGAAAAACCATGATTAATTAAGAACAAAACAAAGGTGTCAGGGAGCATCCTCCAGAGGTGTTAGGCTTTGTATTTTTTGTTAAAATTATCAAGGAGTGAGCACCGTGTAGAGACTATGTTAGGTTCTCAAGGTGAATAATGAGCACTCATGAGAGGTATTAGGCTCTTAAGTAATATCCTCTGACCAAAAAGATGGGTGGCACTTGAAGGTTGGATTCAAAAATATTAAACCGAAAGTCTAGGCAAGAGGGTGGAATCCTCATAACTTTAGCCACTTTGTAAATGTTACGCTTAAAACCAAACAAACTTATAAAGTTTTAGTAAGTCCATCACAAATGGATAGTAATGACATAATCCAATGTAATGATTTTATTAAAAAAAATTAAGATAAAATATAGTAATGAATTTGTATGATATTACATTTAATCTTTATTTCATATTGTTTGTTCATATATTGAAAATATTTAATTGTAAATTTTAATTTCAAACTGAAATATTAGTTTTTTAACATTTTTATGTTTTTAATCTTCATTTTATAATATTGTTTATTCACATATTAAAAAAAAATTAATTATAAACTTTAATATCAAACTGAAATATTAATTTTCTTAACATTTTTATAATTTGTTGTTATTAATTTTCTTAACATTTTTATACTTTGTTGTTATTAATTTTCTTAAAAATTTTATACTTTGTTGTTATTATTATCTTATAATGTTATTATTTCTTTGTTATTCATTTGTTTTTCAAAGATTTCTATGAGTTATGGTGTTATCTTTGTTTGCACATTCCCCACAAACATGTTTGCGTACACATTACATACGATGCTTCCACTTCCGTGCATACCTAGGTTGAAAGATGGCCAAACACTTGTAATTGCAAATGCCAGATTTGTAAATATGGATGAAACCACTTCTATTTCAAAAGAATAATGTTTGGAAGAATATACCAAGGTGCCCTATTCTTGAAGAGTTTAACTTTTCCATCTTACTTTTATATTTGAACTTTAATTCTTCCTATAGATAAAAATTTGAAAAGAGTTATATTAATTTTTTAAAATTATATTAATTTAAATTTTTCCATCTTACTTTTATATTTGAACTTTAATTCTTCCTTTCTATTTTTAGATAAGAATTTGAAAAGAGTTATATTAATTTTTAAATTATTTTATGAAAAGTTTTAAAAATTTTATAAAAACAAAAATAATAACTAAATTTTAACTAAGATGATAGGAATACAGAAATAATATTCACTCTTCTTATAATTAATTAATATTTTTTATTTATATAATTTTTTTTTAAATAATTTGATATATTTTTATTTTTTATATTTACTTTTTATTTCTTTTTTAAATTTGAATTTACACTATATTTTTTTCAATATCTAAACTTTTATAAATTTTTTTCTAGAAATATTTTACATGTATGTTTGTTTTTCATGCTTAAATTTATATGATCATGTATTAGACTTAATACTTTCTTTTATAGTAAACTAGTATAGATTCATCTTAATTTTGGCTTTACTAAAGGCATACAGAGA
>LPNX010815689.1:128965-214562 GCA_001517045.1 Pseudotsuga menziesii | reverse complement strand
ATATATAATTTCACAACTTGGAAGCATGGAAAATTTGAACCATATTCTTTGTTAAAAGAAAAATAAACTTGTACCACGACATTATACATCTCTAGGTATGGTTTCTTGTATAAATTATTTTAAGCGGCTTTGTTTTGGAATGAAATAGATTTTTTCTTTACTTAAAGAGTACACTTTCTAGTATACATTAAAATTTAAAGAAAAACTTATGAGAAATCCCCATTGCAACCATATCAAGATTTGTGGAATCCATATAAGGATGAACAGTTTTATTTTAATATTGTAATTACTTTATTAATATACATATACATAAATTGTTTTGTTGTGAATTGTGTATTTTTTTTTACAAGGAAAAAAAGTTGTTTCCTTGATATTCATGAGAATCAAAGAAAAAAATTACATCCCATGTTCTTTTTTAGGCTCACAACTTCCAACATCTCAGTTCCAACTCTTTCATGGAATTCAAACAATCTATCTGCATAAAAAACAAATACTAAATTATGCAAACTAACTCTAATCGTCTCCACACAAAAAAACTAATACATCTTAGTTGTGACTTTCCATAGGCCAATTACATAGAAACCAAAAAAAAAAACTTCAAGCTAAAAAGACAAAAACGTATGTAATAACCATGATTAATCTAAAACTTCAGATCCTTCCTGAATGGTGACACCATCCACAATTTCTTGATAGAACAAGGTTCTCGCTTCACACTTAACAACTTCTTTAGATAAATTGTCAGCTTTAAAGTTGAAAATCCTTGAAATGTGCATAAGAGATATGTGTTTGAAGGTTTTGATCAAACCTTTCACCCTTCTACACCAACTACTCCACTGAAGAACCTATAAGTTGAAGTTCCTTTTTCCCACTCATTTATCACCTTCGAGTCAGCAAAGATACTAAGAGAGTCAATTCCACATTTGCTGGTGAAAAAAAGAACTCCCCATAAGTTTCGCTTTAGTATTACTGCCTTTATCTCCTCCCATCCATAATGTGTCCATAACTTGAAGTAATGATTCTCATTTAGTGTTACCAACATCCCACTCCCACAAAAACCATCAACAAAAGATCGTCAAAGAAGCCAACAACTGAAAAAAAAAAAATTGGGACAAGCTTAAATACAATATTTTTTGTTTCTTTAGCTTACTTTTACCTACAAAGTCCTTGAAGAGGGAAATGCTTTTAATAATGCACATATTGACATTTGGGATGGTATTATCAAAGATAGCATTGTTTCACATAACCCAAATAGCCAAAAAATGAAAATGGGAAGCATCCTTTAACTCTAATCTCTTGAATATCAATCCCCGAAACTATCTTCCATATTGCTTCCACCCCATGAAGAGTTAATATTTATATCTCCATCCACATATAACCGAATGACCTTACTAAAAGCACACCTAATAAATAAATGATCAGTCAATTCTTCATCCCTTCTGCATGGTAAACAAATTCATGGACCGTTCCATCCTTTCTTCAAAATATTTTTCCAAGTTAAAGTTTTGTTTTACATTAGAATCCAAAAGAAGAATTTCAATTTTTTTGGTAAATTCAATTTCCACAAATTAACATTACACCATTTTATGTTATAGATGTTTTGTATAGAAACAATAGTTGCATATGCCTCTTTCGTAGTAACTTGCCCAAAAGACTTATTCCACATCCAAAAAAATTTATCATCTTTAAAATTGAGTCTAATTCCAGTGGAAATGAGAACATGAACATATATGTCCCATAAAACAACCCAAGCCCTAGTAAAACCCAGGTCTCTTTACATAAGCTAGTACCCACCGTTTAATATCGCCCATGACCGCCTTCTGATTCTGTTAAGAGTAGACATATTTAGATCATCTAGATGATAAATATTACCTCAAGGGAGAACATAGTCCCCATTGTCGCCAATGAACATATCAACATCAATCCTAACATTCTCACCATTGCCAATGTCCCAACCTTCCCATTTCTTTAACCAAAGAAAATTTTTAACAAAACTTCTCCAAGTTAAAGAATAGCCACTACAGTTTATGGAATCTGACCTAAACAATGATTCAACCTCTTTTTTCCTTAAATATTTTGAATGACACAACTTACTCCAAATACTAGAGCCAAAAATATTCCTCCAAAAACTTTTAAAATAAAGAGCATAATTAAACCAACCCAGATTCTTTATGTCCCTACCACCCTGGGCCTTAGGAAGAGCCAAACGCTCCCACGATGCCAAATTGATTTTTTCTTCTTTTATGTAACCCACCTAGAATTGAAAATAAATATTTTTATTTATTTGAGAAAACATTATGTTAAAAGTTATTGTAAAGTTTTTATGACCAAGGATGGTTAAGGATGATTGTAATTGGATATTTTATTTATTTAAATAATTAAATGAAGAGACACATGTCCAAATAAGATTGTTGAAGAGTGTTCACTGACCCACTAAGAGGAATGAGTAGCTGTAGAAGGCCAAATGACAAGTTGCAGCACTAGCATTTCACTTTCTAGCTGTTGCAGGAGGCAAAATCCCTAAAATTGTGGTCATATTCCTTGAGAAGAGGAGCTGAGTAGGTGGCTCATTTAATTTCAAAACTAACCCAAAGACCTAGATAATCTTATAAATACCATCGAATTGAGCAGGAGGCTCATTACATTCTATTCCAAGTGATTAGACCATTGTGAATTGTTGCAAACTGAAAAGTCAGGAACACAAGAGGGATTCGATGAGGGTATAGCTAAAGTGAAATTGTTGAGAGTTAAGTCTGCTAGTGAGTTTCTAAGTTACAGATATTTCTGTGTGAGCTAGTACACAATATCTTCATCCTAGTGGTTAAGTGAACAAGATTGGGGGTCCTAAAGCAAGTGATATTGGCTTCTTTCAGGAGATGGTTGGGAGGAATGGTCTTCTTTAGGCGGTGTCCCCCTTCTACAATTATTCAGGTTCTAAGTTGTTTTGTTTATTATGAATGCTGAAGGATATTTCTACACTTTTAAAGATTACTGAATTAGAATAGGCCAAATAGATTTTACTTATGTACAATATTTCTTAAAGAATGCTACAGTTTGTACAAATTTTATGGCAAAACTATAGATTTAAGTAATTAGTATATAACGAAAAATATGTAGATAAGTACCTATAATATTATAAACGATTTTTCTGAGTTTATACTGACTTCTTTAAGTTCTTGTTTTATTATATTCAAGTGTATCATTGTTAAGTAAGCAATGAACATATTCTATTTAGCTTTTACCTTAGGAACAGAGTTATAATTACAGTTCCCGCAAATATTATCTATTACAGCTTAAGGCCTACTTTCATTTTTAAGAATCAAACAGTTTATATTCTTAAGAAACTAAACCTAAATGAGCTAGGGTTTCTTTTTATAGATCATTTAAGATTAAAGTACTAAAACTAAACCTTTGCAAAGTCCACTTTGAATAACCTATATAAACAAGTATAACTTACTTAGAGTATCGGTTCGAAGCCTGCAGAGGCTATTTAGTCATAACAAAAGATCAAATTTATTTACCCTTATTAAAATACTATTTAATTACAAACTAAATATTAATTCAGAGTTATAATTGTGAAAAATGTAAAGGCCATTAACCAGATTATAATACCTTCACGAATCCTCACTATAGTATACGAATAATAGCATTTAATTATTAAACAAACAAATTAAAAAGGAAACAAGTCGAGGGTTCAAACCATGTAACCTTAACAGTTGACAGGCCTTTTGTTTTACAACTAGGGTTTTAAACATCAAATCCGAACTTTAAAGAAACGAGTAAACTTATTAACGTTATATATGTAGAAGCTTTACAACTCAAACCAATATATATATATATATATATATATATAACGATCAAAGTTTAAACGATGACAAAGATACAATAACGTTAAACAACACAGTGGCCTCACGGCCCTAAAATATTCAAACTAAAAATACAGTAAATACCCCAAAGGGAACCATAACATTAAATCAAGAATGCTATTGACATGCTGCAACCCATTGTTACATGCAATGAACAGTTATAGTCTAACTGTAAAATCCTTTAAAAGTAAAAGTAACGATAGTTAAACCATTAAGGAGAAAACGTAACCATGCCAAAAACACTATCGATTTTTCAGTAAACACCACATCCTTATGGCTTAAACCATTTTATCTCACAATTCATCTGACAGAGCAATACCCTATTTTTTTTTAAACGAACTAAGCAATGCAATGGCCATACAGACCTAGACTTTTTCTCAAAACATAGCTTACAATATTTAAACCACATTGCACATAATTTAATCAAAGAACAACAATATATCCAAAATAGAATTATTACATTAAAACCAAAATGAAGCAAGTTTGTAGGTCCTCAAACCCTTGCAAATTTTGGTATCATTTAAACCTAAACTTTTGTTTACAAAGCTATGCAAGAGCTCGAGTCCACATTACAACTAAACAATACATTACAGTCCCCCTTCAGACTCCATGATCAAAGGGAGATTTTTTTATAAAAACAAAAAGGCCATAGGGCCAAACAACCAGAAGGTTTACCAAGTTTTTCATTATAAAGAAAACACATAAACAACTCCAACCATGAGGGCATGGCCCAGTCGCAGATCCATAAGTCACATGTCCCCAAATAGAAAGGAATGAGGGTTTCAACTCTTACCATGACTAGATACCACCTCCACGGAACAAGCTCTTTTCCAAACACAACATCCACAACCAGAAACTCCTGCAAAACAATTAACGCAGAGGTCAAACGATAGTTTTAAAAGTGGTTACAAAAACAACGAAGAACATTAAACAAAAGCAGAGGAGACTCACCTTGCTAATTCGACAATGGCGACAGAGGATTTGCAAATAGTCCACAGTTTACCACTAAGAAACAGGTAATGCTGGTCGAAAAGACAACCTAAAACCGTGGTTAGTGCACTCATAAATATTGGGTGTATCATAAGCTAGGGAAAGGCCAAGAGCTTGAAGGCCAATGCCGAGAGTTGGAAGGCCAAGAGCCTCAGCTCTTCCACGACACAGAAGCTAAAAAACAAAGCACAAAGGCAAGCAATGCAGTTTTTGAGACAAATTAAACCCTTAGGGTTTATGAAATGACGCAAGTGCTTTCCCACTGGAAAACTTGAGCCATCACATGGCCCTCTTAAATTCCACCTGGTGTTTATTAATTCAAACCCAAAATCTATAGTTCCAAACCCATCGAAATGCACCATGGATTCCATAGTATATATTTTCTTAATGCTTGTTTTATTTGGTAGGGAAAACGTTGTATAGTCAAGCGCTTCAGTTCTTTGACTTAGGGATAGTTTATTTCTCCTTTAAGATTAGCTAGGACCTGTGTTTACCCTTAGCTAGGATTTCGTGTGTGTTATCACCACAAGGCAAGATCTCAACGGTTATAACCTGCAAAAAGATTACATAGTGGTTTTGTGTTAGACAGAGAGCTAAGTAAGACTTGTAAACCCATCCTCCTAGAATCTTAATAGGGTTAACAATTATTATAAGATATAACCAACAAGTACATCAACTACAACTGAGGATATTTAAATATGACTTTCCTTTCATGACTTGTCAACAAGTAAACTAGTTCATCATAACGGTAAGTTGCACGATAAAGGTTGTCGTAACTAAGTAGTCATGATCAATAGATAAACGCTAACTCCAGTTAAAGGATATATGAAGGGGTTAGTATGGATTTATTTACATTATGTATTTGCAAGTAGACCTTTAATCATTTTTTTATTATTTATGAAATTTGGAGAGGTTACATTGTCCTAAGCCATTCCACACAAAAATGAAAATTTTAGCTAATAATATTTAATATAGCCTGAGGAATCATCACTAGAGAGAAACAATACACCAGAACACCCATCAAAATAGTCTGAACAAGAGTTATCTTCCTCCTAGAGACAAGAATTTGTATTCCTAGTTTCTTATATTCTCATCTATTCTTTTCACTAGCCACATCCAATTTTAACTCTTATAACTGTTGGGTTTCAAAAAAAACCCAAGATATTTGAAGCCAACTTCTTGTAGTTCCAACCTAAGTAAAAAACAAAGAAAATCCTAGTTTGGATTTCATCTGGAATCCTATTTTGGTAGAACACTGATTTTTCTCGGCTTATATCCATGCCATATGTTGAGCAAAATATTTTAATGATATCATGCATAAACTTCCATTCTCCAATCTTCACATTACCAAGGATGATTACATCATCTACAAAAAAGGTGAGTAATACTTAAAGAAGATGATTTTTTCAAACCAGAAAACTTACCTTTCAATTCAGCTTCAGAGATCATTATGCTTAAACCCTCTATGACCAGGAGAAAAAGTAATGGAGATAAAGGACACCCCTGATGAATCCCACATGAACTTTTGAAGAAGTTTGTTGGAGCACTGTTCACCATGTTGAAATATTGTAAGTTCAAAGAGTATTCTAAATGTATTTTACTGATGTACCCCAAGGGATATGTTCTTATTCCTTTGTTGGGATGTTATTATTGTAATTGGTCATCATAGAGCCATGAGGTAAAGCCTCCATTGTAATTCGGGTCAATAGTACCCTAATATAATATAATATAATATTGTTTTTTGATTTCCTAGGTGAATTCGGTGCAGATAGTTTAGTGGGGATGACTTGTTAGGTTAAATGTCAAGTGACAAAAAGAGTATAAATAGAGGAGTTGTGTTCCTCCTTTGAACACAGACTCACACTTGTGTATTGTGCATAGGAGAGAGAGAGAGAGAGAGAGAGAGAGAGAGAGAGAGAGAGAGATAGAGATACCAACAACTTGCAAGGAGGAGGATTAACTGTTTTGGGGTTTTATCTTATGCATATTATATAGAGGAAGTTTTGTTGGTTTTCTTCCCCTTAAGGGTTTCCCAAGATAAATATGTGTCTATCTTGTGATTGTGTTTCTTTCAGTGATTCTGCATATTCTACTGTTGTGAATTTGGATTAAACACTAATGATATCTAGCTAATCATATGAAATCTTAACATGGTATCAGAGCTAGCCTAAATATAACAGCTTTCACAAGGTGAAACTCTCTCTCCTCTCCCTCCGACAAGAAATTAGGGTTTCTGCAAAAGTTGGAATTTTGAAGATCTTTTTGCATAGAAATTTATGCCTCACTAGAGCACATCTATTGATCCCTAGATTGAAGTTTTTGGGTGGGTGAATCTCTGGGAAATCCAAACCCTAGTTTGGCCCTGAACCAAAAAACTGCAGAAAACTAGAACCATAACTTATGTAGAAATTGAAACCTCGCTAAGCAAGTTTTGAAGGGTGAAGATTTGAGATCCCTAGAAACAAAGTGGACCAACCAATTTTCCTTAGTCAAGCGCATATCCTAGTAAGGTCATATTTTCATTTTGAGAAATTCCAATTTTTAGTGCCCTTCTGGATAGGATGGCCCCAAGTACTAAGCTTGAGGATAAGCTGGAAGGCATTGAACACTTCTGAGAATGGAAGTATAGGATTGGTCTCATTCTTAGAGAGAATGGTCTTGATAAGTTATTCAAATATGAAGTCCTAGAACCAGAAGAAGATGAAGCTAAGGAGAAGTACCACAAGGACCTAATCAAGGAAATGAGGATCATTGTTGATTCTATCAAAGATCACTTGATCCCTCAAGTGTCATCTAAAGAGACACCAAAGAAAATGTATGATGTCCTTTCCAGAATGTATGAGGGAAGGAACATCAACAAAAAGATGAATTTGAGAGCTCAACTAAAGAGCACCAAGATGAGTAAAGGAGAATTAATTCAATATTAATTCACAAGGGTCTCCCAATTCAAGGAAAAACTAGATTCTATTGAAGACTCCCTTAATGAAGATGAACTAGTCATGATTGCTCTCAATTGTCTCACTAGACCTTGGGATTCATTCATACAGACTATGTGTGCCATAAAAGAGAGTATGAAGTTTGACATTGTATGGGAAGACTACATCCAAGAGGAAGCTAGAGTAGCTAACAGAGAAGCTTTACTTAAAGAATATGATCAAGCTATAGCCACCCATACCAGAAGAAGAAGTCAATCAAACTTGAAGAAGGATAGTCATAAGGAATATAAACATCCAAATAAGTTTCAGAGGAAAAGAGAAAACAATCAAAAGAAAGACTACTCCAAATATCTATGTTATAACTAGCATAAGATAAGACACCTTTCCAGAGAGTGTCCATTGAATAAGAACACCAACAAAATACATCATGCACATCTTGTTGAATATGAGGATGAAAAAGAATAAGAAAGACCTAGAAAGAGACAAGAAAAAGAAGAAGATGTAGAAGAATACATACTATTCTTTGCACTCTCTAGGTCTGTAACACCTGGAGAAGATACATGGCTAATTGATAGTGGTGCCTCAAAGTACATGACAAGGAATAAGAAAAACCTGTCAAGACTTGAAGAAAATAACTCTCCTTGGAAAGTATCGTTATGATATGACTATCAATATCCCATCAAATGGTTTGGTGAATCAAGCTACAAGCTTGAATCTGGAACCTCCATGAAGATGAAGGAAGTACTATATGTACAAGGTTTGAAAATAACCTACTTTCCATCTCAGCACTAGATAAGAAAGGATACAAAGTTGCTTTTATAGATGGACAAGTACTCATGTGGACCAAAGTAAAGACAATTGAAGATGATGTGGCCATTGGTGAAGAAGAAGGAGGACTGCACAAACTCAAGGGACATCCAAAGACAACCCTTATCCATGAGACCAATAGCACAAGTGAACTACAGCATAGAAGACTCACTCACATCAACTACAAAACATTATCCTATGTGAGAAATGTGGTAACAAGTTTACCAGATATGAATATTAATCATGAATGAAATTGCAAAGGATGTGCAAGAGAAAAGAACATCAAGAATCCATTTCCGAAAAATGAAACAAAGACTAAACGTATGTTGGAATTACATCATTCTGATGTATGTGGTCCTATGTCCTCCACATATTTAAGTAGATATGAATATTATGTCACATTTATTGATGACTATTCAATAAATACATGGATATACTTCTTGAAGACCAAGAGTGAAGTGTTCAGGAAATTCAAGGAATTCAAAGCCTTGATATAGAACCATTTAGAAAGAAGAATCAAGACACTGAGATCAGATAATGGTGGATAATATACTTCAAAATAATTTGAAGCATTATGAAAAGAAGTTGGAATTAAGAGGGAACTAACCACTCCCTACAATCCCCAACAAAATGGTGTTGTGAAAAGGAAGAATAGAACCATTATGGAAGCAGTGAAAAAAATATGCATGACCAAGACCTTCCCATGCACCTATGGGATGAAGCAGCAAGAGCAACTGTGTATGTGCAGAATAGATAATCTCAAAGTGCTCTTGGATTCAAGACTCCTGAATAAATGTATACAAGAAGGAAACCTAAAGTGAGCCATCTCAATATATTTGTCTCTCTAGTATATGTTCATATTCCGAAAGAGAAGAGAACCAAGTTGGATCCTTCCAGAAAGAAGGGAATATTTTTTGGATACTGTGAAGTCTCCAAAGCCTCCAGGATACACATTTAAGGATTCCATCATATTGACATTAGTAGGGATGTGACATTTGATGAAGAAATTGCTCTTAAGAAATCCAGAAGGTGTAAGCTTGTCTTTACATACATGAAGTGGGATCTACACCATATGGATGTAAAGACAACCTTCCTGAATGGTGTGATTGAGGAAGAGGTATACATCGAACAACCAAACGGATTTGAAGTCGAAGACAAAGTGACTCATGTATGTAAGTTGAAAAAGGATATGTATGGACTAAAGCAAGATGGAAACCTAAAAGGGCCCAACACCTAGGTGCTTAGGGATATGAACCTTCAGCTCACCTACATATATGATCAAGTACATCCCATTAACCCTCTGCAACTCTCTGCTTATGTCATTATTGATTATGTTTTTCCTTGTTGAAGAAAGTCCTTAATCCCTTTGTAAAATTTTATTCCAAATTTAATGAGATAAGCAATAAGAGTTAACAGTTCAGATCTGATTTAGATCAGGGATATTATAGTGGTATAAAATCTCTTTCCTATACTATTGTAGAAAGAAAGCTCTCGGTTAGAATAAAATTGCATCCATGTCCTACTCTGATGATCATTCCTATGAGTTGTATGGGGATTGTGAACTATATGAAGGGGATTACAATTTCATAGCTGAAGAAACAACATGTAGTACTTTATCACATTTCACATACAAGGATGATGATGAATTCTATGCTTCAGCATATGATGAAGTCATTAGGCCGAGATCTATTCATGATGTGTTCTTTTGTAGAGGGACGCCAAAGGAATCAATTATTTACCTTACAAATTATTGGGGCCAGAGCGATGGACTTTTGAAGGACCTTTCTTTTCAAGAGTACTGCTCTCTTGAGATTTGTAAATTATTCAAAGATCCATACTATGGGACAAGCAAAAAAAGGATTCCAAATATGGTTGATGAGGTGTGCAAAGAGATGAATCCTATGTTATTTCCAAAGGAGATCCAAATATCTTTTGGTGCTAGAAAAAATAAGGAGGAGGATGTAGTTAATGGTAGTAAGACATATTTTGGATCATATCCAAAATAAGGACATAGATCATATCTGAAATCACCATTTGGCCTTCACAATGTAGCTGAAGACAAGCCTTCATTAGTGGAATGTGAACCAGAATATTCGGTGGAAGATCAAGATATCATAGCTCCGCCACATGAAAAGGAAAATATGATGCAAAGGGATGAACACAGTTCATATTTTTGTATTCCCTTGTATCATGATGGAGTTGCAGACACGTCAGAGGAGAGGCTTGACATGAGTGAGAAGCCACATCCCACTAACATATTTGAGGAGAATTATGAATTTCCTAGTCTTGCAAGTAGGAAACTAGAAACAAAGATTTATGAAGAGGAGCGCAAGTCATTGCAAGGTGACTACATGGGAGAATAAAGTGAAGATGAATGCATAACCGACTTCTTTGTGGGTGATTTCCAGATCAACGTTAAGGATGTTGGTATTAAATTTGAGAACCATAGATATACATGTCAATATGAGAGTTATTAGAAAGGAATTATGCAGTGGAATAATCAAGATCAATGTACACTGAGAAAATAATTCATGACACAAATTTCATATTAATTGAACAAGAATTGGTCATATAATCACAACATTAATCTTCATTAATTAATTAGTAATACAATGGTAGTAAAATAAATAGAACTCGAATACTGTGGATAGGATTCAAATATACCAACTCTAACTAACTGTTTAGCTGACTCAGTGTGTAAAAATCATAGTTGGAGCTCACTATTTTAACTCGGGATCTCTAAATCAGTCTACAATCAGTTAACTGATGAGGTAGGTGGAAAAAAGGCGCCGCACTGCTTACATGCATGAAAAACTGGCACTAGGCTAACATATTTTGATCTAACTTATTGTAATTGGAACATAAATCAACATAAATGCTTACCTACCAAGGTCTACTAAAGAAGGCTACTGGTGGCACTCAGAGTGGGATCGTATAATGTAGGTATTGGCCCTAGAGGCGCAAAAACTCATGCATGAAGATACAGTAAGTGGAAGATAACTCCTAGGTGTCTCCCCCATATTCTAATATAGTGATAATAACCTCCTAAGATAGGAAAAATTACCAAATAAACTATATTGGACATAGGAGGATTAATTAATCCTAACACCCCTCCTTAATCCTAAATTTGGACAAAGTGGGCTATGGAAACTAGGACAAAAGTTACCCATACAATTTAAATAAAATAAAATAATGCTTAATAAAATAAGGAAAATGGGGAAAACGTCATGGAACCCCCCCCACCCCCTGCAAAATAAGAAGGAATTAGGAAACAAGCTATACTTAAGAGAAAATTTTCCTCTTCAAGCAAAAACTTGTGAAAAAAATTGTTGCAATCTGAAACTCTGTGTAGAAAGAATGCATAATATTGGTTGTTTTGTGCACCATCATATTGGGACTGTGCATGTGAACCTCTCCAAACTAAATTATTATCTTTGGAGTACTTTTACTCTTTGGAAGAAGAGGAATATGCTCAACTGAATCAGGAACATAGATAGTTGCAAGATGAAAACTGGACCCATGTAGAGAAACTGAGATCAACTAATGAGAGAGAAAAATTTATTGAGAATTGGAACCATGTGAGGTAAATCCAAGAAACTTATATGTTTCATACTTAAACATCAAACAATGTGAGGTAAAATCAGCTCCAGGTTTTGGGAGCAAGTGTCCAGGCGAATGGGGGATGTCTCCATCTTTACTAGTATTGTGAGGAGATGAGCATGTGATCAAGTAGGAAGGTAGAGAATTACTAGGACCATGGAGAGAGAATTATTGAGCTCCATAATATGATATATATTCTAAAATTAATATCCAATGATTCACAAAATTTAATATCAGCAAACTCATGAGCGAAAACTGACATCCAATCCCCAACTACAAATTTGAAGGAGACTTGAGGTGCTTGATGTTTCACACCAAAATTTATGAGAACAAATACAAGCATGACTGGAGGTTCTTGAAACTTAAAATTAGAACCAAATAAGGTCATATCATATCCAAGAGTGTGCAACAAAGGTTCCAAGTGCTCCACTAATATGGTAGATGCACACTTTTCTCCTTCTTCAACAAAACTCTAAGTATTGGTGCAAGCAATCATGTAGGAATTTGTTGGAAGCTCTAGATAAATGAGGGTGAATGAATCACTCCTAAAATATGACATTTCTTCCAAAATATCCAAAGAATCACTTTTCTACACACCAACAACATGATTGAAGAGAGAGGAATTGAATTTATCTAGCTCGTTGAGCTTTCACTAGAAAACTTTGCACATAATTTAGAATAGAAGAATCACTGGAGAATGACTGAGTGGAATGGAAGGATAGTTTTTCTTCAACAAGATATATTCAAATGTCTTCTTCTGGATCAAGTATATGAGAATATGTGATATTGCAAATCTCATAAACTTATGGAGCAACAGGAGAATGAGACATTTAGCAATTTGAATTGATTGAGTTGAATATTTTGCTTCTTCTTCATCTTGAACAACTTCATCTGAGAGAGTAGAGGCCGAGAATTTTGAAGGGAGAACAAATGAGGAGGTGTTGTATTTTCTCTATCTATCATCTACTTCTTTCCACACACCAAATGATCTATCTAGATTTCTCCAGATCTCGAATGGATACTCAACCAATTCCATGAGATAACGCATATCATTAGACATTACCATACCCATACTTCCATATGCTCTATCACAGTCATTTACCCAATATTATTCCTCTTCATAAGATTATTTACCAGCTCCAAAGTACACATCAAGGAGATAATGGCTCTCAAGATATGGAACCATCTTCAATTTCCACTCAACATAATTCAATGGTGATAGAAGAGGAACTGATCTTAAATACATTTTGAAGTTGTACTTGCAAAAACATTGCAAAAATATTCAATTCACAGACATTTGTTAGTTCAAACCTTTCCACCTCGATAGGTGCACTTTTTCAGAGTTCGTCACACCTAGATAGACTTATCTAGACATAATATACAGGGAGCAATGCTATGATTCCAGGAATTATGTGGAAACTTAGCTGCTTCTGGTGCAAGCATCGAGGTGTCAGAGGTTTGTTGTTGGCCTGTACATAGGCTCTGATACCATGTTGAATATGATAACCATAGATCTACAGGCCATTGTTGTTAGATTTTTATCATATAAGCTACCATTATGATCTTAGGATCTTTAATTGAGAGAATAACATGCATAGCAATAAAACACAAGCACAACACAAGAGACAAGAGACACAAAGAATTTTCCTCTCGGAAACCATAAAGGAGAAAACCCCGCAACTTCCTCAAAGATAGAATCAGCACCAAAGGTAAAACCAGAAAACAGTAAGATGATCCCCCGACAACAGCAGTCTCTCTCTCACATTGAGAGAGCTTCTCCTCTCACTCATGCGCCCTAAAGAGTGAGTGTGTGTTTATGAGCATAATAAATAGAGAGGCTCTCACTCTCTATTTATATTCTTCCGTTCACTTGGAAACCACTCCAACATGTTGGCCTCACTTAACAATTACTTACTCGAGCCGACATCTCTAGGAGTGTCTAATAACCCTAGTGCCCCACCACTTGTGGGGACTTTGCCTCCTCCGACCAATAGGAGGGTAACACAATGGTGGGGACTATTGCCCTGACTTACAATGACTCACCTAGGGTCGACTTCACTAGGATAGTCTAATAATCCAAGGGCCCCACAACTGTGGGGACTTTAACCCTTGACCAATAGGAGGGTTGCCCACAATGACTTGGCATGACTTTCTCATTATAGAAACTTCCCGAAATAAACATCAGGGTATGACATGACTCAAATACATTACAATACATCTCGAAATAAACATCGGGTTACAATACATAAGAAATACAGATGAATACATTCCGAAGTTACAATTACATCAACACTCCCTCTTAACTAGGAAGGTATTCTCTTGACACAATTTATCAGCACAAGTCTTCTTCTCTGTATCATCTAGGTCATCGTCAAGTCCTCATCATCTTCAAGTCATCTTCATATTCAAGTCATCTTCATCTGGATCTGGATCATCACTCAATCTGGGTCATCATCATTGGATCTAGATCATCATTCGATCTAGATCATCATCACTAGATCTGGATCATCACTCGATCTGAATCATCATCACTAGACATCGTCACTAGATCTGGATCATCACTCGATCTGGATCATCACTGGACATCATCACTGGATTTGGATCATCATCACTAGATCTGGATCATCACTCGATCTGGATAATCACTGGACATCATCACTGGATCTGGATCATCACTGGATCTGGATCATCACTCGATCTAGATCATCACTACTGGATCATCTTCACTAGATCTGAATCATCACTCGATCTGGATCATCACTGCTGGATCATCACTGTTGGATCATCTTCACTGGATTTGTATCATCATTGGATCTAGATCATCACTGGTGCTATCTCATGATTCTTCTCGTCACAGGAAGTTCTACAGAGCCAGCCCTTTTTCATGCTGGTTGTAGGCCTAGCCATCATGCAGGTCTTCTTCAGCACTTATATTTGACCTACTCGTCAGAATGGCCTGCCCCGCACTTACATCTGACCTACTCATCAGAAAGGCACACCCAGCACTCACATCTGATCATGTAGGAGCCTACAATCACATCAGAAAGGCCCAGCACTCACATTCACCAGCATGATAGGACATCACTATCATCTGTGAAAAGGCTTCAGCACTTACATCTAACCCACTCATCAGAAAGGCACATCACTCACATCCATCTAGGCAGGAACACATCCTGTACACAATGATGGAAGAGTTTCGTCCTCCCATCCAGGAGGGAACACATCCTACTCACAATGATGGAAGATTTCCACACTTTTATCCAGGCCGGAACCACATCCTGCTCACAATGATGGAAGATCTATGTTCCTCCACCCAGGCCGGAACCACATCCTGCTCACAATGATGAAAGACTCTCATCCAGGCTAGAACACATCCTGCTCACAATGATGAAAGATTTATGCACTTACATTCATACAGGCGGGAACACATCTTGCTCACAATGATGAAAAGGCTCTGCACTTACATCCATCCAGGCGGGAACACATCCTGCTCACAATGATGGAAGGGCTTGCACTCATATCTGATCTTGTAGGAACCAATCCTACAATCATATCAGAATGGCCCCCAGTCCTCAACTGAGCTACCTGGTAACTGACCAGGTGCCTCCATTCTCCTCAAGAATGGAAGTTTCCCTTACATCCAACCTGCTCGTCGGAATGGCCAACACTCACATCTGACATGGAAGGAACCTAATCATTTAGCCATGATAGAATGGTTCAGCCCTTACATCTGAACAAGTGGGAACACATCCCTCTATCACATCAAAATGGCTTCTCAGTCCTAGACTGAGTTTTCCTGGTAACTGACCAGGTACCTCCATTCCCAGAATGGCAATTGCCCTTACATATGTCCTACTCGACAGAATGGCTAGCACTCATATCTGACATGGAAGGAAGCAATCCTCTCACCATGATAGAATGGCTCAGCCCTTATATATAACTTACTCATCAGAATGGCTATGGATATCAGAACTCATATCTGACATGGAAAGAACCAATCCTCTCACCATGACAGAATGGCTCAGTCCTTACATCTAACCATGGAAGGAACCAATCCTCTCACCATGTCAGAATGGCTATGGGACTCATCACTTTCCCTTGGAGGAAACCTCGATCTGGAGAACACCAAGCCTCTCCCTGAAGTACTCGAACTTCACTTTGGCCAATGGCTTCATCAACACATCAGCTATCTATTCCTCCGTCGCAACATACTGGAGCTTCACTGCTCCCCTCTGCACCATATGCCTGATATAGTGATACTTAATCTTGATATGCTTCGACTTGTCATGGAACATTGGATTTTCTGACAACTTCATGCAACTCTGGTTGTCACAATGTATACAAGTGGCATCCATCTGGAGATCAAATAAATCAGATAGTAGCTTCTGTAGCCATACTACCTCACAACTAGCTGAACAAGCTGTGACATACTTTGCTTCAGCTGTACTCAGTGCCACACAGGATTGCTTCCTGCTAAACCAAGAGATCACACCTGATCCCATACTGAAGCAACACACTGAAGTTCTCTTCCTATTGATGGCACTGCCTGCCCAATCTGAATCAACATAACCCTCCAGGTTAATCTTTTTGATTCACATCATACTTGAGCCCATAATCAACTGTACCTCTCAGGTACCTCAGAATATGATTTGCAGCAATCAAGTGAACATTTCTCGGATTTGTCAAGAACTGGCTCAAGGTGTTCAGAGCAAAGCAAATATCTAGTCTCGTATTCATCAGGTACATCAAGGACCCAATCAACTAACATTACATCGTAGCATCGACTGTATCTGATGAAGCAACAATCAATAGCTTCATGTTTGATGCCATATGTGTGGTCATGCAGTCCATCATCTTGAACCTATTCAGGATCTCTACTACATACTTCCCTTGTCCACACCTCCATGCCTAGAAAATAGTGCATCGACACATAATAGGGGCATCACTAGTCTTCCTCCTTCAACCTTGAAGCAAAGGTTGGAATCTGCTTTACTCTCAGTAAAGCCTAGAGTCATCAGTAATCTATCCATCATGTCGTACCATGTCGAACCTTAGATCTTCTGCAGTCACTCCCTCTGAAGCGAAGTGTCATACTCCCTCTGTCTTCCGTACTCTATGCACTGAACATTCTATACCAGAGTGACAAGTAGCTTCCTATGCTACTAATCTTCTATGTATCCATCTAGGATCACTGGATATCAATATCCTCTATCTTGAACTTTTTCAAAAGTTCATCTCGCACCCATCTGTGAGCTTGTCATCCTCTATCGACCTTGTAGCAAAGGTTTAGATATTCATCAAGCTCCTCATGTACGTGTTATCCCATGGGTGTCTTCTGAGCTCATACAAGGTCTTCTTTCATTTGCACACATGATTATGCCTATCATGTGTCTCAACTCCCACTGGCTGCAAATGTCTCTTCGAATCTTGCCTTGTATCCATGATGTTTCCATCTACTGTATGATGGAACTATGAACTTCCATTCATGTATCGATACTGCATCCTAAACATCATTCTTCTTGAACTGGTCTTCTTGGTTACTTCTTCATAGCTGGAAGGTTCTGCATCAATGATTTAGTTGCATTCGTCATATTATTCTTCATCTTTGAATTGTCGTCACTTGTTCTTTGGAACAAGTTTCATTCTTCTTTGCTTTCAGGCGATTATGTATGTGGTCTTTCCTACAAATCAAATGCATTTGTATGGTTAGAAACATTTCATAAGGAATATTCATACTGGAAAATTCTTATTCATAAAGATGTGATCATGCAACTACTTTAGCCAATACAACATTCATCTATATCTCACGAAAACTTTTCTAGATGCCTTCCATCTCTACCAGGACAACATTGAGATTGTGCACTAATCCAATATGTCAGCAAAGAGGTTTCATTCTAGATAAGTAGCAATGGAGAGTTGTATAGCACCATGAGCTACTTACCCATCACATGCATATTAGTAGTATACTGTCGTTATTGCAAACATCCTATCATGCATAATACATCAACTGAATATAAACAAATGCATAACAAAAACAATATCATGAAAAGACAATTGAATACTTATCTTTATTTGTTTCGTGGGTAGACTCCTTCTTGATCCTTCCACTTCATCATCTTCTTCATTCATGACTTCATCATTTCTTATCCAAGCTCTCAAGATGGATAAGAGGTTCTTCAAGAATTGAGTTCTTCATATTCCTCATCCCTTGAGGGATCTTCTTTGGATGGTGAGAGCTTGATCTTCAATTGCTCCCATCTTCTCTTCTCTTCTTATGAGTCGAGCTTCTTCTTCTTCCCAGAGTCTATTGAAAGTAATCACTTCCTTCTGGCACACATTCCTTGAATGAATGAATCCCATGATCCTGGGAGGCCATTCAAGGTGGCCATCACCACTTTTGCATTCTTCACTTCTTCTTTTACCGCTTCAAGTTGTTCTTTGATTTGAGAGAGCCTTGTAAAGTATGACTGCATGGTCTCTACATTCTGAATCTTCACATTCTTCAACTGGTTTCTTAAGGTCATATTCCGATTTATGTTCTTCCCTTCAAATAGCTTGGTCAAGGAATCAAACATCTTCGGTGTCTTTAAGGAAGACACTTGTAGTACAAGTTTATTTGTGACTGAATCAGTAATGATCTTCTTGGCCTTGACCAAGTTCTTCTTGTGTAAGGCTTCTAGCCTCATCTCCCTCTAGAACTGGAACCTCTCTACTCATGTAGGTGTCTAATTCATTTTCTTCAGAGAGATCATATACTTCCATGCTTGGAATTTGTTCAACTTCACCAAGCTTATCATCAAGCTGATGTGATAGATCACTTTGAAATGAGAACCTCAAATGGAAATAGCAAAAGATTAGATCTTACCAATTTGAGGTATCTGTCCTGGTTCCGGAGCTGGCTGATCTAGGGTTTGTCACATAAACCCTAATTTTCAAAACTTGGAATCTTTCAGATCTTATTGGATAGATAGATAGATTCCTTTAAATGGAGCTGTCCAATGTACTCCTTTTCTGAAAACAATGGAGGGAAGCTCCCAGAACAGGAAGCCCTAGTTTTCCAATTGCTTTTGCAGAAATTCCTATTACTGTTTCTGTGATATCTCTGAAATGAATACTCCTCTATATATAAAATTTCTCACTAAGGTAGCCTCATATGTCTCGAATCCAAAAACACAGGTCTCATCAGAATTGGTTTCACCAATTGGGATTTATGATCCTTTTTCCAAGGTGACCTGTTACAGGACTGTTCATAATAACGAAGTTGTACAAATGGCCACGTGTCACTGGTTCATCTTCTGAGTCTGAAATTTGGACCACAGAAAATAAATTCCGTGCCCTTTTTGGAAAATATTTAATAATTCCATTTGAACCTATGTGTCCCAAGATATTGCAATTCTCCCTAGGTGTCCTGTTTAGGGATGAATTCTGGAAGAGGTTGGAACCCTAACTTGGAGGGATCATATCACCCTGAATATAGCGAATCGAAGGCTGATTTTTGGATACAGTGTAAATCATGATTTTATATTTGGCACCTACAATTTTCATCTCCTGATCCTTTTCCAATATCAGTATATAGTGAATGTACCAAAACATAGCAGTTTCAGTATTTAGGGTTTTTCTAGCTCGGGGTCAAACTAGGGTTTGACTTTCCTAGAGTTTCACCCAACCAAATTTCTTGATCCAGGTCTCTAAACTTTTATTTTGATGAGGAGAAAAATCCTATACCGGGATCACTAAAAAATTCCTCTTCTATAGAGAGCCCTAATTTTCGTATCGAAAACTGAAAATGCTTGGAATCGAATTCCGCTTCGACAGAAAGATGCGCCCTTCAATGGAGAGTCAGCCTAGCATAATTTTTCTGATGGATTGTGGAGAGAGACCTAAAAAGTAAGAATCCCTAGCTTTTGCAGCTGCATAATGTCTTATTCTTAGGTTAGCTCTGATACCATGTTAGATTTTTATCATATAAGCTACCATTATGATCTTAGGATCTTTAACTGAGAGAATAACATGCACACCAATAAAACACAAGAACAACACAAGAGATAAGAGACACAAAGAATTTTCCTCTGGGAAACCATAAAGGAGAAAAACTTGCAACTTCCTCAGAGTTAGAATCAGCACCAAAGGTAAAACTAGAAAACATTAAGATGATCTCTCGACAACAGCAGTCTCTCTCTCTCACACTGAGAGAGCTTCTCCTCTCTCACTCATGCGCCCTAATAAGTGAGTGTGTGTTTATGAGTATAATAAATAGAGAGGCTCTCATTCTCTATTTATATTCTTCCATTCACTTGGAACACACTCCAACATGTCGGCCTCACTTAACAATTACTTACTAGAGCCGACATCTCTAGGAGTGTCTAATAACCCTTGTGCCCCACCACTTGTGGGGACTTTGCCTCCTCCGACCAATAGGAGGGTAACACAATGGTGGGGACTATTGCCCCGACTTACAATGACTCACCTAGGGTCGAATTCACTAGGATAGTCTAATAACCCAAGGGCGCCATAGCTGTGGGGACTTTAACCCTTGACCAGTAGTAGGGTTACCCACAATAACTTGACATGACTTTCTCATTATAGAAACTTCCCGGAATAAACATCAGGGTATGACATGACTCAAATACATTACAATACATCCCAGAATAAACATCGGGTTACAATACATAAAAAATATGGATGAATACATTCCAAAGTTACAATTACATCAACATACCATGTTAAATATGATAACCATAGATCTACAGGCCAATGTGAGAGCTATTGAAAAGGAATTATGTAGTGGAATAATTAATATCAATGTACACTGAGCAAAGAATTCATGACACAAATTCCATATTAATCGGAAAAGAATTGCTCAGATAATTACAACATTAATCTTCATTCATTAATCAGTAATACATTGGTAGTACAATAAATATAATTCGGATACTGTGGATAGGATTTGAATCTACCAACTCTAACTGATTGTTTAGATAACTCGATATGTAAAAATCATATCTAGAGCTCACTAGTTTAACTCCAGATGTCTAAATCAGTCTACAATCAGTTAGATCATGAGGTAGGTGGACAAAAGACACCACACTCCCTACATGCATAAAAAAATGACACTAGGCTAATTGATTATGATCTAACTGAATGGAACTGGAACATAACTCAACATAACTGCTTACCTACTAAGGTCTACTGAAGGAGACTTCCGGTGGCACTCAAAGTGGGTTCCTATAATGTAGGGATTGGTCCCAGAGGCACATAAAATCATGCATGAATATGCATTAAGTGGAATATAATGCCTAGGTGTGTCCCCCATACTCTAGTACATTGATAATAACCTCCTAATTTAGGAAAAAAGACCAAATAGACTATATTCGACAAAGGAGGATTAATTAATCCTAATAGTTGGTTCATGTGAAGGTGGTGAGACATCTTTTGGATTAGATCCAAAAAAGAGTATAAATCAGATTTACAGTCACCTCTTGAGCCTCGTAATGAAGAAGAGACAAGGCCACACCATTTGGGTGTGAACCCGAGTCCATAGTGTCCCTACATAAAGATGATGAAGATGAAATGCCAAGGTATGATATACCTTCTGATTTTTGTGAAGATCACATTTCATGGAAGCCTTCAGAGATACCCTCCACTTCATACCATGGAAGTGATTTTGCAATAGATTCTAAAGTTGACCAATATGTTGAGAATGAGATATGTGTTGTGGATTAATGCCACAAGCAAGATGATCTTATGTGTTAGCCATTGGAAGGAGAAACTTTGGTGGATGATCTTATTTTTAGTGGATCACTAAAGGAGGATAGAGAGAAGCTTATGGAATCCATGAAGAACTTTGTTTACACCAATTCCTTGGTGGCAAGATGTTGCTAGAAAGATTCTAGAGGAGAGTTGGAAGGAGAATTATTTATGGCATAGTTCATAGCACTTAAAGAAGGCATGGTTAAGATGAAAGAGAGCTACATGAACTTACTATATGACAGATATCATCTCTTCATGGTGGTTGAAATGTACCATTGTGCATTCAATAAGGAAGTAGAAGAGCCTGAAAGGCTCCATAGAAAATGGGAGGCTACATATGATTCCTTGAAGAGAACCCAAGAATCTCTTCAATATTCAAGGTTGCAAATTCATCAACTTCAAAGGGATTTGAATGTACCACACCCTCCATCTTGCATGTAAAATGATCATGTGCACATGGTAGGAGGTACTTTGGATGTGTTGGAGGAACCTCATGTGGAGGAAAACATGAGGAAGGTGTAGATTTGTAGATGCTTGTGAAAAGATACAATGAAGAAAATATTGGCCAAGTACTTATTGAGATTGAGAAGAAGGATGGAGAGCTCTTAGCTATGGGAAATATAGACGAGGATATGTCAATTGAACTAGAAATAAAAATTGATTATCCATTCATGGATTGGGTTGGTAAATATATCACTAAAATGAAGGATCAAGGATGCACTAGAATTGCTTGCATTGGTAGAGGGTTGTTTGGCATGCATACCTTGAAGGGAAAACCTCATGAGATTCCCTTATGATTGGTGGATTGTTCTATAGAGTAGGTGTTTGATCAAATTCCATATAGATCGGAAAATACAATTCCTTCTTCATCCAGAAATTGGGCAGATATAAACATCATTGAAATGAATACTTTGGGAGGTAAAGGATTTTTTGTTTCTACAATAATTTTTTTTGTTATAACTGAAACTGTCCTAGCAGGTGAGAAACAACAAAGATGTATTTTGTAGCCATTAGATTCCTCTTGTACACATGCACATGAGGTGCATTTTTATTTGCAAGTGTTTGAGGAATTGGAGAACAATAAAAAATAAAGATCAAGCACTTTTTCATTTCTAGAGAGATTATGAAGTGCCCTTAGAAGACTATTGCACGGTTTTCAAGGAGGCACATGATCACACTTTCACTGAGCCAAAAAATGGAGGAATTTGTGAATCCATTAGCTTGGTGGATGAGTATTGTAGAGAGTTGGTTAATAGCTCTTCACCCCACCCTTCTATTTCAGCCACACCCTGTGGGGATGAAAATTGGGAGAAAGGATTTTTTCTGATGGTGCCATAGGAGGAGCACGAGACTTCCACTATTATAGTTGATGGATTGATGGTCAAGCCATGTGGTTTGAAAAGTGCACTAGTAGTAGCTGAATTATTCCCACCCGGATCAATGAACATGAGAGTTTGTTCATCCATTGATTGGGTGGCTAGGCACATGATTGAGATGTGTGCCCCCCGGAGGGTAAACATCTTGCTTGCATCAATGGAGGTTCATTAGACACATCAGAAAATTTTTGTGAGCAGTGACATGAGCATGTATGGCTGCTATATTATGCTCTCAGTATACATGGAGGGACATGGGATATCCGCCTATGTATTCATAGCAACAATGGCATGAGTTTCATTGCTACTAGCTTGCACATGGATTTTCATATTTTGGAGAGGCTAAATATGATTTGGCCCCACATGGAGAAGTTCCATGATAGGTGGGAGAGTCTCAAATATGTTCATTTTGGCATGGGAAGAGATTAATTGCTAGTTTGTTGGTATGATTTTGACCTCCTTCCCGATGATAGGTTCTTTCAGTTGGTTGTGATATTTTGGAGGATGCAGTTGAGACATTGTGACCCTGACATTTCTTGGAATGAAAAATTTCCAAAAGTGGTAGGAGAATTTATATCTTTGCAGAGGAGGTAGTGGGATCCATGCATTCTACTCAGTTATCTTAACTAGGTGAAATTTTTATGGAATGAGGGTTAGTCATTAGGGGAATGACTATAATCATACTGGTGCAGTGGGAAGGGTTGCTAGTGAATATGCCACTTCGGAGGGTGAACAAATTTTGCAGCACCCTGGATTGTTTTTGCTTGAGGACAAGTAGACTTGGGAGGGGAGGACTGTCATGTCCCTTCCTTAGAGAGCATTAAAGTGTTGACCTTGTCAGTTCCTAGGGGTTTTAAAAATGAATTAAAACAATTATTCCTGGGAATTTTTGATAAATTAATACTATCGAGGCATGTATTAAATTAAATTTCCAATTCTAGTTTTTTATGTAATTCATTATTATGGAGAATAATTAATTTGGAAATGAGTTGTAAATGTGCTAGAAGATGTGAGAGAACACTAGGAAATCCAAATTGCTTAGGATAAAAAAAAATGGCAACCGTACAAAAGTAGGAAAAAGCAATATGTCATAAAAGAAGATAGTAACTATCAGAAGCAAGGAAAAGCAAAGTAGTTTGAAATGCAGGAAAGTGTAGAAAAAGTTTTCAGTCATAAATCGAGAAAATTTTGGTCAAGGAGGGCGCAATTTCCAATTGAGTTAAAGGATGCAAATCAAGGAAACATTTCCTAAATCTTAAACTTGCTAATCTCCTCAAGGAGTGCACACTCATGGGTTAAGGTTAGGGTTTGCAAGTGGATAAATTGCTCAACAGGTTGGATGACTTGCTCAACAAGTCACTCAATATATAAAGGAATGCTTCCAACTCCTTTGAAAATATTTTGATCATTATTATTTTGATTTTGAGTGAAGCATAGCTTCCTTGTATGAGTGATATGGCTCAACTACCTTGGGTGATGCGTCCCAAGATTTCTCGATCTCTTCTCTCTTCTATTCTATTCTTCAGTGAATCCACAAAGATTCAAGGATCATCAATCGAATACCAAGATAAATCTTAGATATCAGCCATTCAACCTTGGAAATAGAGCTCCAGTGAAGGAGACTTCACTTATGCTCTCAGGAATGTAAGACTGGTGCTGGGTGTTGGTTTCAAGCCTATATTCTTCAATATTGGGCACCATTAAGGGAAATCAGATCCTCCAAAATATTTATTAGATTCTCCTCTACATATTAATATTATGATATATGATACACACCAATATTTCTTCTCCATGGGTTCATAATGCCAAATATTTAGGGAGAGAGGTATTCCAATGCTCATTTGATGAGCCTTTTGTAAGTTTTCATGCACTAACACTGATACAATGGTTATGATAATGATATATGAGTTTTACATTATTCAATAGGGTTTGATAAACCTCTAATAACAATTATTTCCATATCTGATAAGTTACATAATCGAATTTTACCTTTGTTTTCTTAACTACACTCTTTAGCTAGTCAAGTTTGACAACTTTTAGTGTTTCTAATGCCATGAATGCTTCATGTGTACAAATTTCATTATGTAAGTTAATGTAGGCCATAAATTCACCCAAAAACCTAATAAAACTCACATAACATAATTTTGTTGAGTCTGTACAGTGTTTGGTAGACCCACGGGGGCTTCACTTGTTGACCAATATCCTATCACGTTAGTTCATATTGTGGGTTTTAAAATTATCAAAAATTGAACCAATATATTGTAGGTATTGGGGGGATGAGGGGTTTAAGGTGGGGGTGGGTAGGGTGGTTTATAAGGATTTAGGTATAAAAAGGGGTGGGGAGGAATTTTTAAGTATTGGGAGGGGGTTTCAACAAAAAGACTTTGGGGCAATATCTCTGGAAATTAAGGGTATTCTTTAATATCCCATGATCGCACGTGCTATGTGAGAGGTTCACTAAGTGAAGTCCCTGTGGGTAGACCTCTTCTACACATGCAATATCTAGGCCAATTTTCCTAGTTTTTCCCAAAAACAAACCCAAACAGTTACAAACTGTCCAAAACTATTCTAAACCTGCATACATGATTTTAGCAACCCAAAAATAGAATCATAACCTACCTAATCCTTCATGATCCTCTGGTTGTCTAGAATTGATTGTTAAGGTCTCAGTTTGCACCGATTAGGACTCCCAAAATCTTGGTAGTAGACTTTGGCTTAGCTGATGCTTGAAACCTAAAAGGGCCCAACATCCAGGTGCTTAGGGATATGGAACTTCAGTTCACCTGCATGTATGATCAATTATAGACCATTAACCCTCTGCAACTCTTTGTTTATGTTATTATTGCTTATACTTTTCCTCGTTGAACAAAGTGCTTAATAAGCTTGTAAAATTTTATTCCAATTTTAATGAGATAAGTAGTAAGAGTTAATATTTCAGATCTGATCTATATCAGGGATATTACATGTTATGGTTTATTGTGTCGAGAGGCACTCTACAGCCCAGTATGGGGGTGATCTTGTAACGTAACATTCCTCAAGTAAATGTCGGCTATAAATATTGTAACGTTATGTAACATTCCTCATGTAAATGTCGGCTATAAATATTATTGTCGATTATAAGGGAGATGTTGTAACTTTATGTAACGTTCCTCATGTAAATGTCGGCTATAAATATTATTGAAGGAGATGTTGTAAAATCTTGTAACCTTACTTTTTTTACTTCTATTAAATATATTTTCTGGGCCATTTACTTCTTAAGGGATCTAGGCTCCATTAATCCCTGTTCCATTAAATTCAAAATTTTGTTTAACTAAAACTAACTTGAACACCTGTGAAAAAACACTGCAATTCATTTAAAAAAGTTACATTGCAAATGATGTTTCCAATTTCTATATTCTGAACCAAGGGTTTTCAATAACGGTCAAATAACAATTGAAAAGTAGATGTAACACACAACATGAGCGATGAAAATTACAAAATAAATGCCTGTCCATGCTCTGCTTATGCGGACGTTTGGGAACATGAGAATTTTGTACCAAGTTTCTCTTTTTTCTTTCTTGCATTGACTAATAAATACCGAAATACTTCTCTTGAATGTACTGTCAACAGTCAAATCAAAACTGTCCAACAAAACGTTATGCCGATTGGATGAATGGAATTAATATGTGAATTTCATTTTGCATGTGAGAGAACTTGGATCCAATGACTCATTTAAAATGTTTGTATTAGATGTGGATCTGTAGATTGTTTCAGATGGCTCACTATATTGATTTGTCTAGATCGATTTTGCAATATTTTGTATTTACTGTGTGTAAATCTGTATCATCATTGATATGCTTGAATTGCTGGGTAAAATAAAGATGGGTGAACTGTAGATCTGGAGTATTATTGTGTAAATTTATCCATAGTTATATACATAAATCTTGAATGTCAACGCTGATACTACCCATGTAGTGAATGGTATATAAAGCATTATAATTAAGTAGCCCTGCTTACGACGTGAAAATACTCCTCTATAGATCTATTGTGTAATCCCGTCTTGTATCAATTTATATAATTATGGAGTATACAAACTTATTTCAATTAAATGAATTAATCCTCTATAGATCTAGTGTGTAATCCAGTCTTGTATCAATTTATTAGATTATGGAGTATACAAACTTATTTCAATTAGATGAAATAAATAAATTCTATTTCATAGTTTACTATTAAAAAGGAAATTGTAATTAATGAAATGAAATATCAGCTTGCTTCCGTATAAAGAGGCTTCAATGTTTAAGGGTGTAAAACAGGTTCTAGCGATTTGTATTAATTTAATAATTTAACAACAATCTCCTCAATCCGACAATATACCTAGATGCATCTGGTGATAAATCTGCAAAGCTGAATCAACATATGGTGTGACAATGAGTTTTCGCTTTCGATTGGCATTTCATGGTCATTCGATGACATGTCCAAAATAATAATTTCCAGATAACAAAGAGACTAAACCATAATAATCGATCAGTCGTCAATTTTATTAGAATTTAAATAGCCAATATAATAAATGGGTTGCTTGGAAAGGATTGTCATTTAATAATTGTATGCATGAGATTGTTTACATGATGGATGGATACAAGTTAATATTGGGTGTTCTGCTAATGAATGGACTATAAGTTAAAAACGATGCATGTAGACCATTGGATGAGTGGATATTTTAATAAGGCAATCCCCTCTCTATATGTGTGTGGGGGGACATGTTCTTTGTAAATATTGTGTATAAGTGTGAGTCCTAATATTCGAAAACGATTATATACATTATGTTACCCCTGAAAACCTATATACTCAAGTTATTCAATTGATATATTTATGATTTGTTTATAAATTCTGTTACGAGTAGGTATGATATCTAGTTAATTCGTTGATATGTTATGCACATGTTTTTCTTTTTACACGGAGGTTGTGATATATATATATATATATATAAAATGTAGCATGAAAACTTTATCATACTAAATATGAAAAAGAAAATTGGTAGTTACATTAGGTGGTATGAAGATTTTATTGTATTTGTGTCGAGAGTCGCTTTACAACCCAGTATGAGGGAGATCTTGGAAGATCTTGTAATGTTTCTCGATATTATGTTGTAACGTTTGTTAATAAAAAAATAATAAAAAATAAATTTTTAATTATCAACCAAAATAAATGTCAGCCACAAAAACAACCTAATATAGGGGAGAAAACACAATATGGGGAAGATGTTGTAATGTTCCTACCTAACAAATTAATAAAAAATAAAAGATTGAATTATCCGAAAAAAAATGTTGGCCTTGTCCTAAACAACCCATGGTTTTATTGTACATGGTTTAGGATGGATTTGCAAATGGTTTTAAAACCATGTGCAAGGCCTCCTAAACAACCCATGGTTTTATAGTACATGGTTTAGGAGGGCCTAGAACATGGTTTAGGAGGGCCTAGCACATGGTTTTAAAACCATGTATGGGAAAGATGTTATAATGTTGGTTCCTAACAAAATAAAAAATATTATATGCCGCCCATAAATATTATTAAATATTAATAATAAAAATATTATATCTCAACCATAAATAATATTAAATATTAATAATAAAAATATTATATGACCTTAAATAAAAAGATGTGTCTTTTGGTTTGAATCAAATCAATAGCTCCTTGAGTGCAATACTTAATAAGAGGTTTTCACCTGGAGAGATTTGATCCCTCTCGTCGCTTCATAGAGCCTAGGATTGGGATTTGTGCTGGTATATTTATGAGCATTTATTGGTTGTGAGAACTGTTCCATTGCATCCAAGACGTTGTTTCTAGTAAGTATTACTTTTTGTTTCATTGAAAAATGTTTCTGTTTGTCTGAGATACAACGTTTTTTATGTGGCAATGTTCCACATGTTGGATGAGCACAAAATACCTTTTGGTTTGAGAGTACCTTTCCTATGTATATATGGCCTCAACTCGGGGGTGACTGTCATGTTGAAATATGCATGAGCATGACATTCCTATGGATGGATGGAACATTGTCATATTGAACCTAGTTTGTCTTCAATAAGATGAGTATTTTGTTATATGTTTATTTATTGCGGTTTGTTATATATATGTGCTCATGGATATGATTTTGTTTTCATTTACACGGTTGTAGGTGGAATCCATGAGATATGATCTATTTATCATTTATATGGTTGTATATGGAAGCCTTCATATCTGTTTCTTTTTAATATGATTGTAGGTGGCAGTTCGTAGATTTGATTTTTAACACTGTTAATATGGTTGATTATCGAGATATTTTTATTTACATTGTTTATGGTGGTTTGAAATCCTAATTATATTAAAGTTTAAATGGTTGTAGATCTAATATTTCATATTTGAAATCATGTTAATGGCTTGCTCATATTTGGTTGCATTTCATGCATGCATTTACCTTGCATAGCATGTGTATTGGGGAATGATCTACATTTGTATTTGTGCATTTCATTTTAAAAGGTTGAGTGTTTTATTTTAGTGTTTTTTTGGCATGTTGGCCTAACCTTAGTTACCCTTATTCCATTGTGCATTACCTTGATTCATCCTTCCCTTGGGTTTTTAGGTGTCCCTGGCCTCGGATTCGAGGTTGGGGACATCACACTGATGAATTGTCTTGGTCTTGGAAGGGGGGAGGTAAGGAATACAAAGTGGCATTGGGTTATGAGGCCCAATACACCCCTACGATGGGGGCTACTGAGTGGTGGATAAAGAATTTGTGAAAGTTTTTCTCCCTTGCAAAAAAACACTCTTAATTTGGCTCATTCTAAAATGTACAGTCCCAAATTGGTATATAATTAAAAAAAAAGAGGACCGAAGGTCCTAGATGGTGTTCCCTATATAAGAAATCCTACTAAAATATTCAACATCTTTTAGGCGGTTGTCCTTTCTCTGTACAGATATGGAGGCACATAAATACTTTTTCGGGTATGTTAAGGTTGTGGACAGGAGATACCTTCTTACATAACTTTCATGAATGTTGCTAGAGGTGATCTAAACCAATATAGAAGTGTTCCTTATTTGATTTTATGGAGAATTTGGATTGCAAGGAATAAATGTATTTTTTTGGACAAATATGTCACTAGTTTCCAAGTCTATGCACAATATTTTTCTTTAATTCCATAGTACAAGTCTTCATCTATCGTACCTAAGGTCAAAACAATGAACCCAAGTCATATTTATCATAAACCCTCCCCTTGGGGCTATTTTGATGGATCGAGTCAAAATGAGGGCTTGCTATGTGGAGTTGGCTATGTTTTATTTATCATTGATGATCATTTATTCACTGATAGGACCTTCTTGGGACAAGGTACTAATAATTATGGGGAATTTGATGTTAGTCTTCTCCTAATGAAATCTTCTTGCTAGAAAGGATACATAAATTTTCACGTATATGGGGACCCAAAAATAGTTGTAAAAGATAGTTGTAAAGTGGACGAAGGGTGGAAAACATATATTTAGGCCTGGTCTATTGTATCTTGTAGGTCTTGTGAAGAATGTGATTGCTCTCTTCCAATAAATCTCATTTACTCATATTTATAGGCAATTTCATGCATAGGTTGACAAATTATCAAAAGAGAGCTTGGATGATGCACATCTACAAATATATGAGGATGAATATAGGAATAGGACAATGGTCTCATCTTAGTCTTGGAAAATTTTACATGAGTATTAAACATGACTACTTTATTGCACTACACTAAGTTGTTGATGAATTTCTCTTATAGCGTTAAAATATATCTCTAATCTACTTCCTGTGGCAACCTATTTTTGAAATGGATACAATACCAATCTTTATTTATAGGTCCTTTTTGGGTCACCGGAGACATGTCTATGGTTTTTGAACTTTGGAGGATTATTTGTTGTTCCTATACCGATCTTTTGACTAGGACAACCTATGTTTAGAGGTTACTTTCTAGATCTCCGGTGACATAGGCTTTATGAAGAGTATGCAACCATTTTTTGGTTGATTTGTTTCATAAACTTCTGAATATTGTATTTTGTTCTTATATTAGAAATATAAATATGTTTTTTTGGAAAAATTATATAATTTGATAAATCATAATTATNTATTTAGTATATATATATATATATATATATATATATATATATATATATATTTTAACGAAATATTAAAAGACTTGAAGTATATATTGGAAATATATATATTCTTTGATTCACGTATATAACAAGAGGCACGCTTATTAGTTTTATTGAAAAGAGGATGTATATTTTTTATTTATAAAACATCTCATTTATAAATTATATTTCAAAAGTAACTTTGCATTGATTCATTTTTATGTTACAAAATTTTATTGTTTTAAATTTTTTAAATATTTTATTTTTTTTAAACTAATTTATTAAATTAGTTTTTTTTAATTAAAAATAAACTTTTAAATTATTCTCAGTACACATTAATTGCTGTGTAAAAAATACTATCAATGATAGATGATATATGAATACTAATTTAAATATGATTTTATTAAATTGTTTTTACGTATTTTGATTTTCATTTTAATGACTCAAATATCATAGTTTTTACTAGTGAAAATTGGTTGTGGCAATTACAAATAGTTTCCCTTTTTACATTGTTATCTGCTATTTCATGTGTTACCTTGGCAAACAAATCTTCAAGTATTTTTACAATTACAAATCTAGGGACCTCTACATTTTTAAAAGTAATATTACCATTTTTCTTGATCCGTGCAAGTCCTTTTCTCTTCCCCCTATCCATTTCAAACACCAATTGAGGTTACAACCCTTCAACTCTATGACTTAGATTTTATTGTAGCACAATAAACTCCATACTATCATTTTTTCACATAGAAAATATGGGTTCCTTCTATTCAGAAAGAATCAAATGAGCCATTGATTACATAACCTGTCACATAATAAGATTTGAACCCAGGAGGAAAGTATAATGACATTCCTCCCAACCAACTAATCTACAATCAATTGACAAAACCCCTATTTAATCACTACAAAAGTCTAAGACTTTTATCTAATTGTCAAAACCCTTTTTTAATCACTACAAAAAACTAAGACTTTTACAGTTATTTTACTAAGCTTCTAACACGTACAACTCTTCTTTTTTTGTTTTTTCAAAAATGTTTTCTTTTAACTTCACTCTATTCATTATACCCATGAATCCATTTCCTTACAAAACACATAGATCACTTTTCACAAAAACTTCTTGAAAAAAAATCCTTACCAATATTAAAATTTTATATATATATATATATATATATATATATTGAATATTCTTTTCAAAAATTTAAAATCCTCCCCGCTGAAGATGACATGGTCCCAAGAAAACAAAACCAAACCAAAAAACCAAAAACTTCTATAATTATTCTACCCTTTCATAAAACTTCATCACCTTTTAAGATGATGATGACGATATCTTCCTCTTTCATGACATTTTTTCAAATTTTCTCTTTGAAACTATTTTTTTATTAATTAGGTCGAAGGCCTTCTTTCTCCGAGGTCGGGTTTGAAAAACCCTTTGCCTCTTTTCGCTGTCCATTGATCAAATAAAAACGTGACATGTATGCCAGATTGGAGTTGGAAGGGTACAACTGCAGGGAAGGTGCATCTATATATCAACAAGGCATGACAGTTCACCCACTCCACAGTACGTCGGCCTGTCCATCTCTGGTCTGCAACTTGCAGAGTAGTGAATGATCAATCTAAACCTTATCCATGTAACCCACATCTCATGTTTCAGTCTCCTTCATGTTTCAGGGGTTCCGTGTTTCAAAAGTTACATTTATGATCGTTTCAGCTAACTACGACCTTCGTTCCAATCAGTTTGAGGTCGAATAAATCAACCAAGGTCGAAAAGCATGCCATTCGGAGCAATAATTTTGATTCATAGTCGAAGTATTTTTGATTTATTTATTTTTTAGGTAGAACAAACAACCTCGTCACAATGGGTACGTTAACCCTTTTTCTTCCAGCCAGCGATATCATGTGGCTTGGATCCATGAGCAGAAGGAAGAGGAATCAACTCACCAACTTCTGGTAATAATAAAAATGAGAGGGGTAGAGGAAATGCTTCCCCTTTTGCAAAATATGATCGGTGGAGGGGTCATGGCATGTAATCGAATGGTGGAAGCTATGGTTCCTTGACATATTTGACAGTCGGGTCTCTTTTTGCTGTGATAAGAAACAACAATTGTTGTTGTTGCTGAGAATCCCTAATCAAATCGTCGAGCTTAGGCTATTCCTTCCAGGCAACAATCTCAACATAATTTGCTCGTTTGAGATGAAATGAAGCTTGTGCGTCTGAAAAGGAATGTAGCCTATACGTTATCCCATTCTTTAGTGTTGTTATTTTGTTCTTAAACAACAATGCATGTCTGAGGAAATTAGATGGAGGCCACGTTAGTGCAGCCGATTCAACACTTTATTTGTCAGACGATTATCTAAACCATCTCAACACCTGTTGGCTATAATATATACTCTCCAATCCATTTAACAGGTGGTGATGGAAATTGGCAATGCCACCTCTCGCGCTCACCTATCCTCCTGCAATGTAGCCAAGTAACTCTCTTCATTTCTGGGAAGTGCTATATTGATGAGACGTTAGAAACTTCTATAACCCTTGAATCCATTAATTTCATCCAGATCATGCCACGCCATATCTCTTTTCAATGTTGCAAAGTCATATGCAATGTGATAATTGGTCGGATAGGTTTACAGATTGTTTTCTCCACCTTTTATAGTGTATTCATAATTGACCTACCAATTATCGAATAAGTTTATCTATCGTTTACTTCATTTACTGCTGTGAATATGTACTTCACCTTCCAAGGCTATAGTCCTAATCCAAGTAGTTGTTGTTATTCCAAGTCTCTCATTCGAAGGGAGAAAATGGTTGTTGCTATTCCAATCCTTCGTTTTCCATATATGTGTTAAGCAGGGGTGATCCCCTACGATGCTCCTTTATTTTGAAGGTGCTTTGTGTGTGGGTGGAATAGCTAAAGTAATACAACATTTGGTGCATCCATTTAACTGAACGTGAGAGGAGATGTGGAAATTAACCCGATGATGATGGAATCATCACTCTATCAAATAACTCAATAGATTATGGTTTGTAAATAATTGACTGGATCGTGCCATGTCAACTATCCCATTGTTGTCCTTGTAGTCATTGTAATGTTGAAAAGTGCGCTTCAAAATTGTGAACAAAACCACCCTAAGTTGTTTCATGACAAAAGGTAAATCTTTAATGTTTCATGCCTATCTCATAAGAAAACCACTTTTACTAATTACTATTTCCAAGTTAAATTACCAACAATATGGAAATTTGAATGCATTATGTTGCATCCCACAGAATGCATTATGCCGCAGATTTGAAATTTGAATGCATTATGCTATGAGAAATCCCGCCACATAGTCTCTCCAGACTCGAGTTCCCAGGCGTGAAGTCTTGCAGGCTGCAACATCAAGCTTCAGTATCTCCTCAAACCACCCTCAAACTTTCAAATCAGTTGAGACTTACCAGCCATAGGTATGCTATTTGTTTCTTCTTCTTTCTCCATTAAGGGAATACCAATGTTTACTTTGCAGTACAATTATCTATGGATAGTAAATCGAAATCCACTCTTTACCCTCTCAGTTTTTCTCCACTCTAGGAGTATTCGATAACTTCTATGAAGTTATAGCAAAGCAAATTATATTATATTGCAAAGCCACTTTCGAATATTTTTAGCTGTATATGGAATTTTCTTTAGAAAAGAGTTCAATGTGAAATTGTTTGGACCTTTGATGGATTACTAGGGAGGGATATTAATAATGTCGCAAATGTTCAAGTTATAACTCGTGGAATTCACCTTCCCATCAGCCTTAACTATTGCAAAATCTTTTGTTGAAGGAGAGTCACAAACTCACATATCATCATTCAAAATTTATCAAAGATTCATAATGACTCTTTGATTAGAAAATTTTCGTATAGTAGGATTTTAGAAGATAATCGAATCCTTTTGGAAGACCAAGACTCCCTTATTAGGGTACCATATATCGAGGAAATGCCAATAAGAGATGTGATCTTAACTGCATGAACGAAAACCAAATTTTTGACACCATGACAGGGCATTTATCTCATAAAAATAAGGAGATGGTTCTATTCTTGTGAGAAATGCAAATGCAAAACAATATAAACATAACCTTAACTAAAAAATACTTGCATGCAAGACAATGTGAATGTTTATGATAAAATTTGAATATTACAATAAAAGAGTAAACAATAGTTTTATGAGAAAAAGTCTTGAACTCTCCACCCTCCTGGAATTGAGTTACGATTGACGTTAAATATGAGCGAGAAAATGGAGAGGAATGGAGGAAAATTGAATTGAAGGGTTACTTAAGGATATAGGGGAACTTATATTGGGTGGGATATTATCGATACCTTATGCAAAAATTAAAACTGCTCATTCTCTTCAATTTCCTGACAAGGTGAGGCCTGAAGGACATCTTGCAGTTGGGCTTGAAAGTCCTTAAACCGTTGGCTTCTCATAGATGAGGGGTGTGAGTTAGAAGAGAGCCTTAAGATTTCATCAACAGTAGGATTGAGGTCTAAGATCTTCTGCATGATTTCCTTGCTAGAAAATTTCCTGGAAATGATTGTATTCATGACTCTTCTGGTTAGATCACAGACGATACTTTATGTTTGTCCAACCAGTGAAGGCACCGAGTTTCCTCTTTCCATATGTTGGTGTTCACTGATGTATCGCCTACGGATAGTAAAAGAGGACCGATGGAAATTCATTTCCTTAATAATTTAGTGTTGAGGTCCCTCATCACTGCCCCCTCTAAATCGTCGAAAGTGTTAATCAAAACCAGAGAAGCCTTGAGTGTCTTCTATGCCTCGTTTTTGGTGTCTTGAAACATGAGATTCGATAAGTTTGTTACTCTCTAGAAGGTGGGTAGATCTTTCAATCACAGTTCTGTCATCCTCAGAATATAAGAGATGAGTTGGCCGTTGGATTGATCACGAGGCTCTTTCTCCTCTATTCAAATAGTTATCACCAAGGATTAGTGCACGAAAAATTTATAGCAGGATAACGCTCGTAAATGAAGTTATGAATTATCAGTTAACATCAGATTGGTTGAATGGTTACAAACTTGAGCCAAAAATGGCTTGTAATCTTCTTGGCTTGTGGTAGTGAGGTAGTAATATAATTTTACTATTGAATATCTCCTTCTCATTGTTTTCTACTTTGAAATTCTTGTCAAAAGCTAATAGGGTTTGCTATTGAAAATCGAGTAAAAATGTGGACCTTTAATGGGAATGTAACCTTCATCCACCAACAAAGGAATATGGAAATAAGTAGAGAAACCACAAGCACCGAGTGTCCAGAAGGAAACCCTAGCAATACCGTATTTGTTGGTGATCTCCTCCATAAAAGAGCAGACACCATCTGCAACTATGAATGAACAAGATGGGAGGAACGTTAATGTCTGGATTCTTTAGATTTTCAACAATTCTTTCCAAGCCAGGAGGGCCATGTTTCTCCATGGACTCACAGACATTGGGAATATTTAAGGTGCGACCATGATCAGGTGGAAGGCCATCGAGAAAACTCTCGAATATGATCTGATCAGTAGACTCTCGAATATGATCTTGTTAGAAAGTATTAATCAAATAACCGAGACAAAATTATATGAAACATAAAGCGTAAAAATAATTATTAAACGTATATGAAGGGCAGTTTAAGAAACAAAACCGTCCAAAAAAACTGGTTGACGGGTCATGATGCCGGTTAAATTTAACCCATGATAAGCATAAATGCAATAAGATTTTAGGAGCTAAATCTAATGCCACTTAATTATAATTATTTAAAGGTTTGAATTTAAATTTTAAATTAGATTAAGTTATTTTACTACAACAAATATAAAGTTAATTTAGGTTTTGGAAATATTAAACATATTCTTATTATTTATTTTAAAAAATAATAGTAAATAAACAATGTTTAATAATAATAATAATGATAAAGAAAATAATAACAATATATATATTGTTTCAATTTATTTTAATTGAAAAAAAAGTGAATTAAATAAATAAATTTTAAAATTTAATATATAGATTTTAAAATTAAATGTATATATTATTATTTTTTTTAATTTAAAGAAAAATTTATTAAAACATAATTATTATTATTAATTTTTACAATTAACTATAAAAACCAATTTGTATATTTTTATCAATATTTTTTTGAAATTATAATTATTTAAATGTTTGAATTTAAATTATAAATTATATTAAAAGATTTAACTAAAACATAATTTAGGTTTTGGAAATATTAAACATATTTTTTTAAATTATTTATTTACTTAATTTTTTATTTAAAATAAAAATATATTTAATAAAAGAAATTGAAAAAAATAATAATGAAAATAAGAACAATATAACTATTATTTTTTAATTGAAAGTAAATTCTACTTAGACAAATAAATTTTAAAATTCAATATACATAATATTTTCTAATTGAGAATAAAATTTATTTGAACATAATAGTTATTATTATTTTTTACAATTTAACTATAAAACCAGTTCTTATATTTTATCAAACTTTTTCTAACATCCCCTAAGTTATTTCAATTCTTTTACAATGGAGAATACAAAGGTGAATTTAAATGTGCAACTATCCCGTGAGACCTTGAGAAATTAACTCTAGAGTTCCCGAAGGAAAGAAGCTAAGGTTTCCTTCTTTTTACTATAATCATCTTGGGTATTAAGTGAGAGAGATATTCCTACTTAAAGGTTATATTAATAGTTAATTTTATACAAAAGTGGGAATCTCCTCAGACAAAAACAAATAGAGAGAAATAATTTTTTTTNATATATATATATATATTCCACATATTAAAGAAAATATCAAGTAATTTAAATAAATGCACAAAGATATATTCTAGAAAGTGTAATACTATTATTATTATATTTTACCTTATATTATGAATGTGTAATTCCATATATGAAGGTTATGTAACAAGTATAATGTTTTTAGAAATGATAAAGAAGCGATCGAAGAACCATTAAGACCATTAAAGGCTTTAAAGAACGATTAAGACTGGATCCTGAAGGAAAGAAATTTGGTGATTATGAGGAGGAGATGGATCTTTTCAATTGACAGTGGGAAGGGAGATTGTTACATCTCTGCAATTATAATGGTTTGGCGGGGTTAAGAGGACAAGTTCAAAAGGGAGATGCCCAAGGATTGGAGAAATTGATCCATTCTTAAAAAGAATTCTAATACATCCTGAACGGATGTAAGGATTGTTCCATTTCTACCAATTATGATAAAACAAAGTAACAATTGCAATAACTTCAACAAAGAGTGATTAAGGATTGTTCCATTTCTACCAATTATGATAAACAAAGTAACAATTGCAATGACTTCAACAAAGACTGATTCAGGTAAATTTATGCTTTCATTGCACATGTAAATTCATTTAATGGTCAAAACATGTGCATTCCTCCTCTAAAATACAAATTACATTTTGAAGTTAAAAGTAGGTAAGAATGGTCATAGATGCTCATTACACAATAGAATAACACTTTAATATTAACGAATTTAAAATCAAATACTCTACTTCTATGTAGACTTCAAAATCAAATCAAATAGACTTACAATTTTTAAGTAAGTCTACCATGTATTATTTAGAAAGTAAGTCTACCATGTATTATTTAGAAAGTTTTTAGTCTTTAGAAAGTGTTGAGGATAATGTACATTTTCAATATCAATATACAAAATCACATATACTTACATTTTTAAAGTAATTTTACCATGTAATATCTATAAAGCATTGTAATGTATCAAAAGTATTGAATTTTAATGTTTATTTTTTTCAAAGCTAACAAGACAACTTTATATTATAAAAAGTTGAGTCATACATAATTACAATTTTCCAAAAATATTCCACCTTCAGTTAGCTATCTCAGCTAGACTAAAACATCCCAAGAAAACTAAAGATCCAAATGTCTTAAAAAAGAAGCTACCCTCAAAAGTCACAACTATTGGCCATCATATCAAAAGTCTTTGCTCAAAACTGGAAAAAAACACTAGCTACATACAAAAAGAGTAGTCAAAACTCGGATATTACTCAATTTGTCTGAATGAGAACAAAAACTATTACCAAGTAGCATAGATAACAACTTCATTTGCACATCACATAAATTACCATACACTGTAAAGTGTGAACATGTTGAAATTTAACATTTATTTTTGTTTCTCTAATTTTTCAATATAAATATACAAGAACATTTATCTATTCATTTCGTTAGGTTTGGTTCATTTCTCTACGTTATTACAAACTAAGAGAACATTGTCTACACATATTATTGTAAATATAAATTTAAGATATTCATGACTTTAAGTATGATAATCATCTATATTCAAACATCAAGAAATATTGATTTTCAGCAGAAAAGTGTTTTTCTTAGGTTGGTTTGTCCATTGTACACTTATTTTAGGATGAGATATTACTCTTCAATTCAATTTATATGTATATTCAATTTTTCTTCAAGCATCTTTTAGGCCAATTGCTAGTTAAAAAGTATTTCCTTAAAATAAAAAAAATGGTCACACACTTTTTTTAGGAATGCCCACGACCACACATATATCTGACATAAACGGTAAGTTTACCTTCTTCGGACACACCCATACGATCTTCATGCTCGTAACCGCACAATTTTGTTCGTCACCTACTAACAAACTTGTCTCTTCACACTTGCAAGTTGCAGTGGGATTCTCCCTTAGCAATTGCAATTGCAATTGCAGTGGGTTTTCCCTTCATGATGTGGATCTCTTCTCACACGGTGATGGGTGCTTCAATCACTTGCTTTGCAAAAAAAAATTGTTTTCCTTTCTTCTAAGAGTATTACACTCGTTATGCAAACAAACTACTCTCTCCTTTTTCTAAAGAGTCTTAAGTCTGCTTTGATACCATGTTAAATAAAAGGAATAAGAGATGCGGGAAGAAATTGCACACTACACCACTCTTGTTTGGCAATACTTTATAGAATGATTTAAATACATAGAAAAAGATTTCTCTAAAAACATTTAGATACCAAAAACTATTTTATCACTCTCAAGGCTCACAAAGAACTTCACTATTTGACTGTGTCAACAACTAATAGCAGGAGTCTAACACACCGTTGTATGAGTGATGATCTTTGGGATGATGAATACACTGCATATCCGGGTGCCTCCTACTACTACTATTGATCGTTGGTCGTGGGTGGTGTGATCAATCTTCATGGTAAACTATTATATCGCCCAACCACTACATGGGGATTCAATGTCAATGCAAAGCTTCTAAACTGGTTTTGCAACCCTATGATATCACTATTCAGGTTTGTTAGAAATGACCAGTTTAAATCATTTAATATTTTTGGAATCAAAAGAATGGATAGAAAAGAATTATAGTTTATCGAATCATAGTATACTAACCATTAACGAGTTCATATATTTTGATCAAATCATCTTAAATAAAGAACAAGGAGAGCTGCTAAAGGCAGCAAGTCCCTGCCTTCTGCAATATTTGATTGAACGATGGAAAAAAACTCCTTATGCAATTGATTGAACGATGGAAAAGATTATTGGCTATGATGTATTGATCGTATTGATACTACATCAACCCAATAACATACCCCCAATCCATCAAAAGCCTGTCTATACCATGATGCAAATCCTTGTCATATGAAAAGCTCACGTTATTCGTGATAAAATTAACAGTTATAAGCCTCATCCAACATGAACTGTATATTCTCTGTAAGCCTCATGTACATGTTAACTATTAATTAGTAATTGAACTGTATATTCTCTGTTTCCTTCTGATCTGAAATATTGCTCTTAGCACTTCTTTATTGGTTAGCAAGATGATGAAATATTTTTACATAGTGCTATGTAATACCTAAACTTAGTTCTCTTTTAACTTACATAGCGGATATGTTGTAGCACTCAATCCCGAGGAGTAAATAGAAAGGATATCGTGTTTCAGGAATGTTGTTCAATTCTTCATCTTAGTGAATAGAAATCATATATAGCACTAATACGTTATTTTGTAGTGCATGTTTTAAATTTAGACGTAAAGATTTTAAATTTTTTGATCTTTTGTTGGGTACTTATATTTATTCAATATATTTTGTAAATGATTTCTTTTCATGTTTTAATATATGTACACTTTCCATTTTAATATATTTTGTTAATTTCTATGGCATTTGATAAGATGGTGCAGTGAAGATACTTTTTTTTCTGTTTGAACCATTTATCCCAAATTTCTAGTACTAACTTCAGTCATATTTCAGACAAACATGGATGCTTTGATTAATAATAAACTTGAGAAACACAAAAACTTGCAAAAACACTCAAACTTTTACTGGAGTGAAGATACTTTTTTTTTTTTTTTTTTCTGTTTGAACCATTTATCCCAAATTTCTAGTACTAACTTCAGTCATATTTCAGACAAATGTGGATGTTTTGATTAATAATAAACTTGAGAAACACAAAAACTTGCAAAAACAATCAAGCTTTTACTGGAGTGAAATTGAGCTGGGAACCCTAAAGTTTGACAGGAAAGAGATGGAGGCATGTAGTTCACTCGTGATCCTAGTCTTGGCTTCATCAATTAAGTTTGGATCAAATGTATCATGTTGGCACTGCTATAAGAAGTCTAGTAGGATCAATTTGTTGAAGTTCTTTTTAATATGTTACAATTTTGGTCTAACATTTTACTTCTGGACAATGTGTATTTCTTTTTGAAACAGGTTGCTGAATTAAGGAAATTGACCAAGCAAGACTTGTTTTTTATTTTTGATAATTACATAAAACTTGGCTTCCCTGGAAGAAGAAAACTGACTGTACAAGTATATGGAAGTTCTCACAGTGGAGCATACAAACTGACCAAATCTATTCACAAATCCTTCAACAAAGACGTTTGTAATAGGAAAGCAATTACGTCAGATACTTCAAATAGAGAGCTATTAAAGGATGACTTAGTTAAACTTGATTCTTCAGATCAACCAACTGATATGAATAGCAGTGAACTGGATGGATATCAGGCAAAGCGCATCGATGACATATATAACTTCAAAAGATCTCAAACTTTGTTTGGCTCTTTGACTGGAGTCAATCAAGTTTATACTTAAGCAAAAGTTGAAAAGTGATTGTACAACGAAATGATTCTGCACTGTTTATGTGTTTATGTAATAGTTCAACCCAATCAAATATTCTCTAATACTAAATTGAATCTCTCTACTAATTTAATTTCTCTCCAGTAGAAGATTAATATTGGTGAAACGCCTTTAGAAATCCATTCATGTAGAGTAATGCCGTAGTCACATGACAGTCTACAATGGTCCTTAACATCTTGGAATTTATCATAGTGTCTTAAACAACTTGTTGACGTTACCAAAACCGCATGGAGTACATGTGTCCATAGTCTCTTTCAAAAGACAACAGTTGGTTAATTCAGAAGACAATAGGAAAAGCAAGTGGCTTCACGGTCTCATCCATCAACATTTGTAACTTGGCACAGAAAAGGAAAAGTAGGTGGTTTCACGATATCGTTTTCTACCTCTACTAACTTAGGAACAAATCATGTCCAGTTTTAGGTGCCCGCCAAAGTTATTCCATATAAATATTTTGAACAACTGGATCTACAACTAAATAAACGGGTAAAACCACTCCTTCTGCCTCTACGGGATCCACTGGTTCAAAGTAAGCAACTGGATCTAACTATGCAGCTGGAGGATATGAAGCTGGGCCTAGTAAAAACCTAATGTTATTGAATGGGCCAAGAGAAACTGATTAAAGTTCATAAAAAGGGCACTGGGTAAACTCGATCTCGATCTGTGACTGGATATGGAACCGGTGGGTTAGGCCTGGTTTATTGCCTGCCAAAGATGGGGCAGAAAGCTAATGATTACCTTAACTGCTTACTAAAATTTGAAGGGTTCAAATGTAATTGGAACAAGGGACTCTACTACAGGATCTATAACGGGAAGCTGCTTCTAGCTCTCTAACCAGAAGGTATGCAGCTAGCTTTGCAACCAGAGAATAGACCTCTGTAGCCGATGGTGAAACCACTGCCTCTCCTTCCTATGCCTCGGTGGCTTCACAATACCGTTCATCAACATTTGTAACTCGACAGGGAAAAGGACAAGCAGGTGGTTTCACTGTATCCTCTATCAATCATGGGGCGGCTTATAAGGGTTGTGCAGTTCTTTCATTGGACATATTAACACAGTAATGGCTTGGTCGCAACCAGAAGAAGCCTCTAGGAAGCTTGAAGAAGGGTATTCAAAAATTTGTAAGATGTTATTGCTTTGATGCATGTGCCTCCATAGATTTTTAATTATGCTAGGGATACTTGCCATTTTGTCATTTTTTTGTGCCTGTATACCGAAGGTATGATCCTCTGAAATAAGTACTGATGACAGGTTAATCGCAAATGTTGTGTCAAGTGCATTACAGTTAGCTCTAAATGGAGATCCATTCAGGTCTCAATTGGTCCCTCAGTAATGTATAAAGAGATCATATCTAAGTTAATGTATAGATCAAGAGGCAGAACGAAGGTGCTAATAAGATTCCGCGGGGGTTAATTATATTTTGTTGTTGTTTCTTTCCATAACCTCTCTTGAGTTGGTTGAAGCGTGAAGGATTCTCTTGCAGGAACCTTGCAAGGAGCGTAAGATCATTCCCAGTGAAGATTAAACTCTTGTGAGTTATTTGGAGCACTTTACATTTATGTCCCAACCAGGGCGAGAGTCTCCAATATGATCACTATGCTAATGCTAGGTCGATGACTGAAAGTATTGTCTCTATATTGTGTATTTGTCAACCATGTATTTGTTAACCTATCATTGGCCTCACTGCATACAAACATATGGTAACTCTCTGCAACCATTTTTCTTTCTTCTTTTACTGTAAAACCCATATTTACCCATATATTTTTTTCTTCTGTAATTGCAATTGAAGATGAGATGGTGCCTTACTTAAGGCATACAAATACAACATGTATAAGACATTAAGGGCCCAAATTATGGTTTTGAAATGAATAACCATTTGCGTATTAATTGTGAGAGCCGCCTCCAGGATATCATAGTTCCTGAATCCTGGTCCTGTGTATCATGCGCCTTTGATTCCTTGATCACACAGTTGTTGTTGAATATCTCGCAAACTCATCGAGGTGTAGCAGTTGTTACTGTTTGTTATACTGTCTGTCTGTAGGTTCCCCCATTTCTCCAATATCTCGGTGGTCTTGTGGAATTACAGGCCGTTCTCCCAAACCATTGCTCTTTACGCCTTGAGAGCAGAGTTGTTTAACATATGCCATGTTTATTGGGATTCCACTGCTGTTGCCGTTGGTGTTGATGATCCTCTCGTATGGGAGAGAGTATTGATTTTGAGGAAAATATGTCCGAGTAATGAGAATGGAACTGGTGTTATTGGGGGCCCATACTTGTTCAACATATGACAAATTATACTCAGACCCAGCAAGCCTTTCTCCGGCCATAACTCTACTTCTCCCAGTGTATCCATGCTCTCGGTGATTTAAATATCGATTATTCTGCAAGCTACTCATTTGTCCCGGCTGTTCAACTCTCCTTCCCTCCATAATCACTCCATCATTTGTTGCATTAAGCATCCATGACTAAAACTTGATTGAATATGGATGTATAACAGTCTGTTTTTGTAGAGGATATGAAGTGGATTGCAAATAGTTTACAGAGCCCTGAAGATAGAGATCAGACGAATGTAAAGCTGGTGCAATACCATGTTGTACTGAATTTGGATTTGCATTGAAACCAGGTTCCATAAACTGCCGTTGTTCGTAATGTCCTGCAAGATTCTGCTTATGATCATGACTGGTAATGGAGGAGAACATGGGCATAATGATGCTCTCATTATTTGGAATGAGATGCGCGCCATTGAAGTTCGTAGCAGTGAAGGGTGAAGTGGACTTCGGTGCCATTGTGGATTGAATAGCCTGTCGTGGCCGTATGCAGCTAGATAAACAATATGTTTTTATGGGCACTCGACTCTGTATTAGCAACTCATATTACTCTATGATCCCATCTCAATTTCTGTTGGAAAACCTATTGAAGCGTATGTTGATGAACCAATGCTTTGCTTCTCCAGGTAGGTTGCTTCAATTGAGGAGGCTGCATGCTAGTTGCTTAGATTACCAGACATGTGGCAAGTGATTCAAGACATGTGTTCTCCATGAAAGACTAAGAATTGTGCACGTCTCACATGGCTTGCAAATTTTATGTTATAGTTTTGTTTACTAGTAGCTTTAATTTCTAAAACAATTCATGTTTACAGAGTAATGCTAGAGCAATATCTAGCATTAAGTGGAACGTTGTAATATAGATGATCAAACATAGGATAGAAACCTTAAGATTCTAGTTTTTCATCATCAGTTGCTTCGGGAAGAGGCCAAATAAGACCACAAAATTTTGTATTGGTTGATATGAGAGTATATACATTGTCATTGGTCCAAATAGCGGTCAAGATAAGCACCAAATAAATGCTGAAAACAATATGTACCTAAAACTTTGGTTAAAAAATTGTTTTCTGTGCAAAATACTTGATTTCCGTGCAAAGGTTAATAGAATCGGCGGCAAGCCGATTCATAGAGTCCCTGCCAGCCCGAGGGCAGGGACTAATAACGGCTAAAAAGTTATCCCAAAGACTATGATAAACGACATCAAGAGGACTTATTATAAATTAGCATAGAAAACACATTAGTTCTAAAGTAATAAATTCCTTCCACTATAGCATTTGTATTGTGGACAAATATCTAAAACAAGTAGCAAGCATTATAAGCTAGGCCGTCATTGTTAATATTTTTTGTTTTCCACTAAGTCATACGAAAGAGAATCAGCCTCTAAATTAGGTGTTGGGAACGAAAAAAAAACTATTTGTTAAATTTTTCAAAAATGTGTAAGAATAAATATTTAATTAAATATAAATTTGATATGTTAAATGACATTAATAATTTTTTGACAAAATAAATTATTGGAAAGATAACTCAATTTTCTACAAATTGTTTATATATATATATATATATATATATATGACTTCGATTTGAGATACATATAAGATATAGGATTTTCATCAACATATTTCACTAAAAAAAATTCGTATATGGATATATATTTTTTTATCAAGGTCTTAATTGAAGGAGATTGTGGAGATGGGCAGTTGAAACAAGGAATATGTGACATCTATTGATCTAAACGTGGAATATACAATTGCAATCGTGCCTATCGAGTTACCACCACCAAATCATAAGGAGTATCGAGTTAATTCTAATAGACAATAAAGTTTTTAGTTTATCAAACAAATATCTAAAATATGGAGTTTTAATGTTGTGTTCAAGATCATACATCTTGCATGCATTTTTACTTTTACTATGAGTATCACATTAGTAGCAAGTTGCAAACCAACATGCCAAAATAACAAAGACCTAACAAACCAAAATAAAACAAAGACGTTAAAACCACGACCAACCATAAAACACAGAACCCAAGCCCATAGAACCTATAAAGAAGAATATATGGAAGGTCTGAAAAACACCCTTGCTGGCTACCACCAACAAAGGATGTCTGGACATGGGGGTAACGGATGCTCGGGGACTGCATAATGGAGTCCATCTTCAAGTGCATCTCTTTAGACTCATCTTGCATCACTTTCCTCCATTGGTTCACAGGTTCCTCTCCATCATTCTACTCCAGACGCTCCCACATCGCATGCCCCATGAGATTCTTCATCACCCAGTAGAGAGAAAATGTCCACTCGTAAAGGCTGAGACGACCCGCGGTGTTACCCGAATCCATTACCCAATCCTTAACTTTTCAGCATTCCTCTTGTAGGGTTTCCTTGTCCAACTCTTGCCAGAGTTGTTGTTCTACATCCTTGATTCTCCGTTGAATTACCGTTGGTAAGCCTAATTCAAACATGCGAGTCTCTCACATTGCTTTATTTTATGCTCGAGTGATCCTTCGGCTCTCATTCATAGGATTCTCCTCTCTCTTCCGCATCATATGGCTTCCATAAATATTACTCTCCCCTTTCTCCCTATGATTAACCTCCATTCTTCTTATTACCATAACTCCCTCTCTCCTTAATAGATGAACGAAATGGAAAAGTGCATGCAGAGTAGAGATTTGGGGGCATGTATGATTCTGCCACCTTTCCATTCTCTATATAGGAAATTTTTATTCTAGGCTATGATTAACTTTGTACCCGTCATTACAATCAGCCCGTGCTCCATAGTCCTTTAAAAATATATCCCAAGCTATTGGCAATATCCACCACCTCCCTTTCTCATTACTGCAACCGCTATCTTATGATTTGAAAAGAATATGGGAAGGTCGGGTTAAATGGTAGTTAAGGCCAATATGCCTCCTCTAAAAACCTTCGTCTAGCTGGCGAGTGAAACTAATCATCACATGGTTGGGCGAGGGCCTGCCGGTTGTCCTACCTCCTCTGCTTCATGATTTTGATTCATGTCCTCGGTAATAATTTCTATGCACCTATCCTAGGTTTTCAGAGTCACTCAAATATTCCTAGTCTCTAGCTTTAATGGATCGATGGGTCTCAGTCCTGAGGTTTGCCAACAAGTTAGCCAGTTTGTTGTCATTCCTCTTGACGTGGTTGAAGGTTAGTGCCATCCTAGGGTGTATGATCTCTTCCTATCATTCCAAACTCCCTTCTAATCTCCATGAAGCCGCCAGCTTGGTGCTAGAATTTCCATGGTGGACCTTTGTTGCTATATGAAAGACTACCCAAGAATCCCCTTCAACAATTAACGAGGTCCAATTGTATTGATTTACCATATGTATTCCATGCATAAGAAACTACACCTCTGTGACATTATTGGAATCCATGCCAATGAAACCTGTTATGAATCCTTGCATTTCTCCTTTGTGAATTCCGATAATGCATCCAAACCCCGTTGGTCTAGGATTCCCCTTAGAAGCTCCGTCGAAATTGAGTTTGAAAAAACCCGTAGGTGGGGGGGACCAAAATTCTGAGGTAGTTTTCACTGGGCATATTCTCAATGGTCTACCAAAACATTGCAGAGGCCCTGGTATCACCCATGCCTTTAGGACGAAAGACTCGGAAGAATTTGCTTCCCAATTCAAGTTTTCCCAAGTTTGCATTTTCAATGTTTCGATCATCTTATTCCTTATGATGGTCCATACCCTATATTTAGTTCCATGTTTTCCTTGGAAAGTCCTGGATTTTCATTCCCTCCATATTTACCATACCACAAAATGTGGAAAATTTTCCCAGACACAGTTGACAATTGGATTATGGAATGGGTCGTTCATCTAAGAGGAGAGGGTTTTGTTCGGGTTATGTCTAAATATATCATATCTCTTGAATGCAATGGCACCACGATCCCATAAGTTCATAGAAAATGGACACAAGTCTAGGAGGTGATCCATTGTTTCTTTCTCACTAGTGCACATGCAACATCAGTAAGGGAATAGCATACCTCTTTTCTTGATATTTTCTCTCGTAAGGATACATATTCTAATAACTAACCAATTGAAGATAGAAATTTTGGGCCAAATGTTTTCCTCCCACAAGTTCTTCCATTTCTTATCAGGAAGCTGGTTATTATATCCAGTCGATAAGTTGTAAGCTTCTTTGATGGTGAAAGAGCCTTTTGGTTTGAATCCCCATCGAAGTTTGTCCTCCCCCGTATGAATCCTAATTCTTTTATTGCTTAAGGCTTCTTCAATTCTGTCGACTTCCTCCTCTAGTCCTAGTTGTTGCCACCACTACCGAGTTTCCCAAACCCTATACTCTTTCTCTTTGTTCTATTTCACCCATAAGTCCTTAACCTTTGTTTTTCCTTGATTTATACATTCCTATATGAGTTGGGGAGCTTCTAAGCTCATGTCCATTGGTGGCAGTTGTTGCCATGACTCCTCCCAAGCAAGAGCTCTTTGTTCGTTTCTAATTTCCTAAAAATTGTTACCCTGGACCATTCTTCTCCCTTGGTTGGTTGTTTTCCATATATGTGACCCTTGAATTTCCTTGGAGAAGCGAATGATATTACCCTTCTTTATTATATAAAAAAATGGCACTTCTTCGTCCGTGACTACATTTACATGTTTTGTCGCATGACAACACTTCATGAAAGCAACTGTAAGTCACCCAAGGAAAACTTGTGGATGGAAGGGCTATATAAGGACTTATGTAGCTAAGTTTTACCTCTTTTTTGGACCATTGGAAAGGTAATATACTAAGGAACAACTTTCTAGACTAGACCAACTCTTGAAAACCCTTGGAAATACCCTAAAAATGCATTTTTTGAAAAATATGCAGGTTGTCAGTGTTGTACTTGCGTTTTTCACTTTGCATGCGTGGGTTTGTTGTCATTCCTCTTGACATGGTTGAAGGTTAGTGCCATCCTAGGGTGTATGATCTCTTCCTATCATTCCAAACTCCCTTCTAATCTCCATGAAGCTGCCACCTTGGTGCTAGAATTTCCATGGTGGACCTTTGTTGCTATATGAAAGACTACTCGAGAATCCCCTTCAACAATTAACAAGGTCCAATTGTATTGATTCACCATATGTATTCCATGCATAAGAAACTACACCTCTGTGACATTATTGGAATCCATGCCAATGAAACCTGTTATGAATCCTTGCATTTCTCCTTGGTGAATTCCAATAATGCATCCAAACCCCATTGGTCTAGGATTCCCCTTAGAAGCTCCGTCGAAATTGAGTTTGAAAAAACCTGTAGGTGGGGGGGACCAAAATTCTGAGGTAGTTTTCACTGGGCATATTCTCAACGGTCTACCAAAACATTGCAGAGGCCCTAGTATCACCCATGCCTTTAGGACGAAAGACTCGGAAGAATTTGCTTCCCAATTCAAGTTTTCCCAAGTTTACATTTTCACTGTTTCGATCATCTTATTCCTTATGATGGTCCATACCCCATATTTAGTTCCATGTTTTCCTTGGAAAGTCCTGGAGTTTCATTCCCTCCATATTTACCATACCACAAAATGTGGAAAATTTTCCCAGAGGCAGTTGACAATTGGATTCTGGAACGGGTTATTCATCTAAGAGGAGAGGGTTTTGTTCGTGTTATGTCTAAATATATCATATCTCTTGAATACAATGGCACGATACCATAAGTTCATAGAAAATGGACACAAGTCTAGGAGGTGATCCATTGTTTCTTTCTCACTAGTGCACATGCAACATCAGTAAGGGAATAGCATACCTCTTTTCTTGATATTTTCTCTCGTAAGGATACGTATTCTAATAACTAACCAATTGAAGATAGAAATTTTGGGCCAAATGTTTTCCTCCCACAAGTTCTTCCATTTCTTATCAGGAGGCTGGTTATTATATCCAGTCGATAAGTTGTAAGCTTCTTTGATGGTGAAAGAGCCTTTTGGTTTGAATCCCCATCGAAGTTTGTCCTCCCCCGTATGAATCCTAATTCTTTTATTGCTTAAGGCTTCTTCAATTCTTTCAACTTCCTCCTCTAGTCCTAGTTGTTGCCACCACTACCGAGTTTCCCAAACCCTATACTCTTTCTCTTTGTTAGATTTCACCCATAAGTCCTTAACCTTTGTTTTTCCTTGATTTATACATTCCTATATGAGTTGGGGAGCTTCTAAGCTCATGTCCATTGGTGGCAGTTGTTGCCGTGACTCCTCCCAAGCAAGAACTCTTTGTTTGTTTCTAATTTCCTAAAAATTGTTAGCCTGGACCATTCTTCTCCCTTGGTTGGTTGTTTTCCATATATGTGACCCTTCAATTTCCTTGGAGAAGCGAATGAGATTACCCTTATTTGTTATATAAAAAAATGGCACTTCTTCGTCCGTGACGACATTTACATGTTTTGTCGCATGGCAACACTTCATGAAAGCAACTGTAAGTCACCCAAGGAAAACTTGTGGATGGAAGGGCCATATAAGGACTTATGTAGCTAATTTTTACCTCTTTTTCAGACCATTGGAAAGGTAAGATACTAAGGAACAACTTTCTAGACTAGACCAACTCCTAAAAACCCTTGGAAATACCCTAAAAATGCATTTTTTGAAAAATACGCAGGTTGTCAGTGTTGTACTTGCGTTTTTCACTTTGCATGCGTGGGTTGTCATTGTTGCAGCCACATATACCATTAGAAATGGTTAAAAAATATAAAATTATTGAATTTTGGGTGGTTTAGATGGTTTTGGAACTATCTCCTCAGTTGTAATTGCTCTATCCTCGACCCGAACTATTCATAGTGCTATATAAGAGAGGGATAAGGTACCATGAAGACGACTTAGCCTTTGGTTATGTTATGCTGGCAGAATTTGGAAACTCATAGCCACACTTATGCCCTATATGTCATCTACCCTTGCTGTAGATATTGGAGGCTGAGAAACTTGGAATAGAGAAGCAGGAGATCCATATCGAAGGTTTCATGAGGTTCCTTGCATGAGGAGAAGGTATATCTTGTACTTCTTCCATTGATTAATAAATATTTCTTGTTATTCCCTTCCCAAATCACTGTGTATATCTCAATTTACAATCATATGTCAATGTTTATGAGATTAATGTTTCATGTTGTATTGAATATCGTCACCTTACATATGGTCAAATTGGTTTGAGGAAGGTTTGAATTTTTTTTGTAGGTCTCTTGGTTGGAGAGCAAGAGGAGGGATAAAGAGAAAGCTTGTATCAACCCTTATTTCATAAGGTATGAACCCTATTAACCCTTGAAATATTGTTTAAATTCATACTTGCAGAACATTATATATCAGTATGTATACCCCTAGTATGTTGGTGGCCTCAACCCTAGCCATAGGATAAATTCCCTAACAACAGAACTAGCGATTTCATTGGGGATGCCTTCTCTATTTTGGGGTCTCCTTCTCTAGTTTTCCAACTTTAATTGAAGGTATGAGTCTTTCTTTCAGGTTAAGAACCATCCTTAATCCTTTTTAGAAACCCCCCTTGCCGTTTTGGGGTTGTTTTTCATCTTTTTGGGGGCCTTCCACCATCCATACACGACTTTAGCACTACACAATAGCATATTCCTGGGGTATACACAGGTGCATAGTACCCATACCTTCGTATCATATGCGACTTTGCCTAATTGTTCACCTATGTATGCCCCTTTTCAGTGTTTCACTTTTTTGGGCATGTTTGGGGTGGCATGTTTACATTTTGTGGGGTCCTCCTGGTTCCCTTGTCTGTGAAAGACCATTGAGAAGTGGTATTTTCCCTTGAGAGTGATATTAACTTGATTTTTAAACCTTGTTTGAATCCTTTGGGCTTGTCTCTTGATCTGTACCTCACCTCGTTGCTTGGAATGACCTTGTTGTGTAAGGTATTGATCAACCTCTATTAGCAATTATAGACCAAACCTAGGAGCTTTCTGATCCATGTCTTATTCAATATTTTTTATTAACTCCTTTATGCCAAGGTGGTTGGCTTGTTCTCTTATGCAAGTCTCCCTCACAAGAGATGAAGAATTAGACTTTAAGGAAGCTTAGGGTATGTTTTATGGACATAGAGAAGAAGTCATTTTGCTTTGTTTTACATCATCTGCATGCACTTGTTTGTAGGTTGTTTTTCCTTGTCAGTAAAAAAGAAAAAAGTAAAAAGTAAAAAGAAAAAAGTCTTTTCTCTATATGCATTTATGCTAGGTTTTAGGCTTAGTTGCATTTCATATCTCTGTTTTTCAAAAAAAAAAAAGAGATCTTTCTTTTGTGGCCTCCATTTTCAGTTTTGAAAAGAAAAGATAAGTAAAAGTTTTTGGATTTTGAACCTATTTCATATTTATTCATGTTGCTTCTTCTTTCAAGTCAAGACATCATTAGTTTCATTACTGCTACCTTTGAGTAATCAACATCCCTTAAAAAGAACGCTAATAATTTAAAACATATTAGTAAATTTTTCTTTCTAGGGATGACACACACTAGTCTAGGCTAGTGTTTTGGGTTAGGGTTATATTTAAACTTACCAAAACTTTAAACTCAAACATATTGGCCTTTCGTTTAGGAAATCCAATATCACCAAGAACTGAACCGGAAAGACCTCTCATACAGGAGTCAAGCATGAGGTCGTGTGAGATTGATTTGCGGAGATACCCCTCCAATACTCAGTAAAGCATACAACAGAGTTGTTGCATGTCTGGGGATTCACTCAGTACCTCTTTCTGGCCCCATGTCATGCCCGATATTGTTTGAGTTTTGAGATTAGCTACCCTTCCCATGTGCATCAACTGGACTGATGACTGTTCTCTCATACCTTCTTTGTAATTTTGGTAGCCTTAGCATCTTGACCTCTAGGACTCTACACTAGTGATGGTAGAAGGCTATTTACACTGTACCCAGGGCAGATGTGGGAGGAAACCCTGTGCAACTATTTGGAAAAGTAGTTGGTAATTCAAATGCTTGCCCTAAATAAATTGTATTGGGACCCTAGGTAGTTGTCCTTCTCCCTTCACCTATTAGTTATGGGCCATCATCATCCCAGACTCTCCTTTGGAAGGTATATTTGTGTACTTGGTCTAGATACTTAGAATTATCTTCTAGTGGAGTTCTCTCCATTTTGTTGGTTTCCAGTCGACCTTAGAATTTTCTTTCTTGTTGAGTCAGAAATTATGGCTAGTACCCCTATGGAAATCAAGCAAGAGACCCTCATGCAAGGGTCTTCTTGTGCTTTTCCTTTTACTGGGAATGTTGGTGTTACCTTAATGGCAACTTTGACTATACCTAGATTCACCCTTAGGCTACCAGTTTGGTTGTTTTCCACTCCGAATGTATGGAATGCTCTTATATCAAGGGCATCAAAACAATGTTTCCCCTTCACCAGTAGCAACATATCATCCCCCTTTATACCTCATCCAGTGAAAGTTCTGATATTAGTAACCTATAGTCTAAAAGGAATAAAAGAAGGAAGAATAGGAATAAGACGTGAAAGCAAGGGGGCACTCACCCAGCCTATGGAGGTCATGCTGGGGCGCCTACCCAACCCATGCAATTCATGTCATACATAACTCCCCCGCCTCTACAAGTCATCATGGGGGAGTTCACTCAACCTCTGCAAGTCATGTTGAACTTAATCACCCAACCTATGGAAGTCATAATGGGGGCATTCACTCAACCTCTGTAAGTCATGTTGACCCTAACCACCTAGCCTTTGGAGGTCATAATGGGGGCATTCACCCAACCTCTACGAGTCATACTATGGCAAAACAAACAGCCTTTGCAAGTCATGTTGGACCCAACCACCCAACCTCTGGAAGTCATGTTGGGGGAAAACAATCAACCAATGCATGTCATGTTGACACTGTTGAGAAACTTAAAAATATAAGACGCAAGCTTAATTTCCCTTGTAATATTTACAAGGGAGAGCACCTTACTAATTTATTCCCTACTATTGCAGAGGTGTGAAGAGTGTGGTATGAGTCTCAAGTATATCTTGCCCCTGAACAACCTGTGGTTTCCCAACAATCCATTCAACCTTCGGTTGATTAAGTGGTTGAATCAATGTGATATTTGGTCAATCCCACTCTTCCTTCGGAGAGTGATCTGCATCAAATGGTTGAACCAATGCAATATTTGGCCAATACCACTCTTCCTTCGAAAAGTGACCCTGATCAAGTGATTGAATCAATGCAATCTTCAATGAATCCCAGTCTTCCTTTGGAGAGTGAGTTGTCTGCTAATCATGTTTTCTTCATTGCTAGTTCATAAATTTATGGACATGGGGGCACTAAATTTACTTCGAATGAACCCTTGCCAAGCCCTCAGATTGCTTCCTTTGATTGGGATAACCTAGCTTAGCCACCCCTTCCTTCGGCTCCACCTTTTCAGATAAAGGTCCAAGTTGAGCACTATACGATTTCCCGTTGTATTGTAGATGAAGATGCTTCGGTTAGTATTTTATCTGTGCGTGCTTGGATATGTATGGGATCTCTCAACCTCATGTCAATTGTTAATCATCTGTTGGCCTTTGATAGAAAACCTAGTCAAACATTTGGAGTTCTTACTCAAACACCTGTTACTTTGGGTGGGAAGACTGTCTTAGTTGATTTCATGGTTTTTGAGAACCCCTTGGACTTCAATATGCTCCTTGGGAGTTATTATGTGTATGTTATGAAATATGTGGTGTGTACGCTCTTTCTGTGATGTATTTTCCTCACAACGAAAGCATTGTCACTATCGATCATCTGGCATTTGTTGATCCCTCTCCTTACCCGACTGTAGACCAAGTCTGTCCTTTGTCAATTCCCAGTGTTTCAGTAGACACTGCCCCGCCACAAGTTAGTTATGTGGCCTCCTATCCCTTGTGTCCAATTTCTATTGAAAAGATTCCTCTATTCCCATGCTTGCCTTCTTAGTACTCGGTCCTAGTAGTTGACGAGGTGAGATATTCAATGGATAATTTGGAGCCCTCTCTCTACCCTATTGATCCAACTGAATGTTTAGACATCTGTTCTATATGGGATGGTCTACTTCCTTCAGATGAAGTCTTCCTAGAGTCTATGATACATTATGACATTCTTATGGATGTTGACTCATTTGTTGTTAAACCCAGTCTTGGATTGCTTATTGATTTTGACGATCGATCCTCCGATGTTACCATTGTTGAGTTTTTGGACTCTCCCATCGATCGACAAGTCAGTGATCTTGATGACTTTGATCCTTCTCGCAGAATTTTTGACTTCTGTGATGTTGAGTCTGTTCCTACAAACTCCATTACCTCCATCAATTGTATCTTTCCTCTTGAGTTTGATCTTATTTATTATGAATCCTTGGGCCTTGGAACTATAGATTTTCCCTTGGTTAACTCTGCCTTGAGTATGCATTTTATGGAAGAGAGTGAAGCTGCAAATGTTTCTACCAAAGTGACATGTTTTGAATCTCTTTTTTCAAACATGATCTTGATACTATTGTTTCTTCAAGACAAGATTCTTAGTTGGATTCATAGTTTCTTACTGGACTCACCTTTTTGTTCAATATGTAACCACATTTGCCTATATCCTGCTCGCACTTATGAGCCTAATGCCTACTTACACGCTTTTTTTTCTTTATATAAACCCTCATATCTACTCTCACCAATGCTCCGCCTTGTATCATTTTTTTGTTGCAACTTGACACCCGTTACCCGAAGGAAGATGCTCCCCGAGTGTTATTATCTTGCTCATGTTCCTTGCACTATGCTTAGGTCTGTTCCTAGTGTTTGGAACTAGTTTTGCATGCCTTTGACACTCATCTCCTCGCATTTAGAGAATTCTTCCAACTTTCCTTCGAGATCATAAGAATGCCACGATTTGACTTTTCCAGGCTCGTTAAAACTTTACAGGAAAGGTATATGGAGTTACCTTTAAGCTCTGGTTTGACTCCCTAAACATGACTAGATCATTGAGTTTTCTTGTTCTTTCAAATTTATGTCCCCATTGGGTTAGCTTTGTAATCAAAGTGAACAGTGTGAGGCCCCTTCGAGTGGACCCCCTGTGATTTCTTCATGCGAACATAGCAGACCCACTCGGGGGTTTGTGAACCACATTTTAAATAATTATAAGTTTTTAACTGATATAGTAAAATCCATCATTTTAAAATTACTATTACTTTAAAATGTGATTTATATCCAATTGAACCCAAAAACAAATGTTGAAAATACATTTAGCAGCTGAAACTGAGCAGTTGAATCATTTATTCAGTCCAAACTTAAAATGAGAGATTTTGCTTAAACTGACATCATCCAGATGAAATATGCCATTTTTCTAAATAACTAACATTAACAACCATCATTGATATTTAAGTATTTAATTTTAAAACTTCAAAAAATAAACTCACACCAATTTTCCAAAAACTAGAAATATTGAAATTAACCAAACAAAGATCAATTCTCAAACATTGGACCAATGGAAAACTTGCTCATCCTACCATCGTATCATCATAGACGTACAACACTTTAAGAGTTATATGAAGTTCTTTAGCTCTCTATTTCCCTTGATTCACTGCTTTCTTTGATTGTTACCTTCTTGGGTTTTGGGGCCGGTATGGTTTTTATTGTTTTACACCATCGTTTCTATTTTCCCCACATGGAGTTTGCCCTTTGTTTTGGAGGGATTAGTACCAACCATGTATAAAATAAGTGGGAACACCCCCTTCCTGTCTATTGTCTCTCAAGACTGTCAGCTCTGTGGTTGTTCAGGTTTCTTGGATCTTTGGTTTTTTAGTTGACTTTTCTTTTCTGGTCAGGACTGGTGGACTCTCTAGGTTTCATTATCCTTGTACTTTCTTCTTCCCATATTCTGACTTGAACTGGTTCTGGGAACCCTCTCCGGTACTTGTCTTGATTTCCTGCTGGGTCTTGATAGGTTTTCTTAACCCTAGGTCGTTTTTTCCTATTGATTGGGGGTTTACCGATCGTCACTCCGGTCTGTATTTTTTGTCCTTTCTTCACACCCCCGATCCTTTCTGCTCTGTATCATGTTTAGGGTTTGGGATTATCCCTAGTTTCCATTTTGAACTTGGTTTTTTGCATGGGTCTATTTCCCCAACAGTCTCAGGATTGTTCCCCTTTGTCTCCTCACTCCCAGTCATGTCTACAGAGCTTGGACCTTTTTCTTCCTCGACTGGAGGCTCGGGTGTGTCACTACCCCGGAACAATCCTTCTTACCACCCATGCAGGAAAACCAAAGAGATTAATTCTCTATACACTAAGCATAGATACGTCCTTGGTTGAGATGTTATGATGAATAGAGTCGAATCGCTCTATTGCAGAGCACTTATTGGTCGCCTGGAGTATTTCACTATGACAAAAGACGAGTGGATCAAGTGGGCCACTCGCCACTAGAAACCTCTAATTGACTATATCCCTACCATTAGCTTACTGGCTAATAAAAGGCTAGTTTTTGTCTTCCTCGAGGAGAATGATTCGTCACTCGTCCTTAATACTCTTTGGACCACCAGAAAGGCTCTCTGGTATTGAGTCATTAGCACTCCAGATTTGACCCACTCTGAGAAAGGGTGGTTAAACGACACTTGTGGGCACTCCTTCTAGCCCTTCCCTTCTTCATGTGGAACAAATATTTCCTTACTGGCCTTGCTAATTCCCTTGGGCACTTCATCGCTCTGGAAAAGGACTTCCATTTGATCCTTGATAAACGCATCTCTAGGGTCCTACTAGAATTGGATGTCTCTAAAGGTTTACTTGCCGAAATCGACATTGTTTGTGGTGAGAAGGTTATCTGTCAAAGATTGGATTACCTTAACATGCCATTTAGATGTAATTTATGTCATGACATTGGTCACCTCCGAAAATCTTGCACCTCACTCCTTCATCGTGTTCTTATCTCCAATGGATTTAACCCGAGTGATCTTCCTTCTACCTCTCCTCCTGAAGGCTCTCCCAATACTGAAGACATCACTACTCTGCCACCTGGAGGATTGTATGGCTCCTTATCCCCTACACTTTATGATGACGTTACAAAAGGTGAACTTTGATATATAGAAGATGTAGAAAATTTCTCTCATTTGTCTCTACCTATTAGTACTGTGGTCACTCCTATTGTGAATTCTTCCTTGAAGAACTCATCTTCTCCTTTGGTATCTCATATGTCTTAGCCTCAACCTTTAACACCTAAACCTATTTTTTCCCCCACCTCTTCTCCCCCCTTGTCGACCTTTGAGGCTCCTCCTCCCTTCACTTTTGAAGACTTCCCCTCTCCCTAGCACTGCTCCTAAACTTGTTGCTTCTCCTCCTTCTAGTCCTCATGACTCTCCCTCCTTTATGGATCCTTCTCTCCTCAAATCTCTCTCCATATTATCTGTTAAGTCCCATCTCTCGCCCTCTACACTCCCTCTAGACTCCATTAGATTTGAAATGTTACCATTTGCAAGTCTAGGAAGCCAATTCCGTCTTCCACTACTCCGAGAGAATTAAGGACTACTGGTATTTATACCCCTCTTTCTGTTAGACTTAAGGCTGCTTCCAGAGCTCCCTTGACCTCCCATTTATCCTCTCCTTAGGAACTCAGATCATTGTCACCTATTGATCCCATTTCTCCATGGAAATTCTATCCATGACCATCCGTGGTTTTGGGGGGATCACCAAACAAAAATCCCTCCGCTCTTAAATCCTTGCTTTTAAATCTTGATATGATCCTCATACAGGAAACTATGTGCAATTACTATCATGCTCTTCATATTTTTTCTAAACTTAAACCTGGATGGGAATTTTGTGCCATTGATTCGTCAGGCCTCTCTAGGGGCCTCCTATCTAGATGGAACCCTCTTGTTGTCTGTTGTAAATCCTTTGTTTCCTTTGCGGGCATTCTGATCAAATCCAGGCTCAAATGCCTTAGTGATGTGCTTTCTATCCTCAACTTCTATGGCCCTTACTCCAATAGGGATTTTTTTTCTTCTGGAATAATGTACTGTTTGGGGGATTATTTGACCTGCTTAATCTCCTTCTTGTTGGGGATCTTAAATTCACTCTCTCTGATTCAAAAGTTTGGGGAAACAAAGATCGTGTTGATGTGATGGCCCATTTTTCTCATAGCTATTGGCTAGTAACAATTTGGTTGACCATGCCCCACAATCTCCTGACCTGACCTAGAGAAATGAGAGGGCTGGCAATGAGAGAATCAACAAGAAATTGGATATATTTGTGGCCTCTATCCATCTTCTCCCCACTCTCAATCGCTACAAATATTGGGCCATACCTTTTGTGATCTATGACCATTACCCTATCTGCTTGGAGTGGGAAGTTCTGTCTTCCTCTCATCACTACCCTTTCAAGTTTAATAGGGCCAAGCTCTCGAAGAAGGATTTCCCCTCTATTGTAAACTCTTCTTGGGACTTGGATACTCCCCTTCTGTCTTGTGATCACATGGTGATTCTCACCCTCAAGCTCAAAAGGCTCAAATGTATAGTTAAAGACTGGGGAAAAAAAATAGATCCTCTCAAGGAAACAAGAGATTATTGGTATTGACCATGAGATCCAGTCCCTCCTGATGCAGACATCAGGTATTCTTTTTGACTGCGATTCTGAACGGCTAGCTACTCTTAAAACCAAAAAGGAAATTTACCTATCTCATGAAGTTTTGACCTGGAAGGTTAAAAGTCAAGCCTTATGGATTAGTGAAGGAGACACTAAGACCAAATTCTTCCATAATTTTGGCTCGACTAGAAGAAAATCCAAGACTATTTGGGCTCTTAAAAATAATGAAGGATAACTTGTTGATGATGAATCTCATCTCAAATAGATGGGTGAACTACACTTCTCGGAACTCTTCAAAGATGATGGCAATACCAACATTGATGATCAACTTAAGGTCATCAATCATTTCCCCTCCTTTGTATAGGAGGATGATTCTGATATCTTCCACTCTGAAATCACTCTCCTGGATGTTGAAGTAGCCTTAAAAGGATTTAAAAAAGATAAGATCCCTGGCCCTGATGGTTGTTTGGTGGATTTCTTCATTTTTTTCTTCGATTTGGTGGGAACAGACCTACTCAGGGCAGCTGAACAGTCTTGGATTGAAGGGAACGTTACCAAATCCATTAACTCTACTTTCCTTACACTCGTTCCCAAGTGCAAGAAGCCTCTTACTTTGCAGACTCCCGACCTATATCACTCTACAATTTAATCTACAAGCTCATCTAAAAAAATGTTGCTTTACGCCTTAAGCCTTTCTTGGACAAGGCTATTTCAGGCCAACAATATGGATTTATAAAGAATCGACTGATCATTGAACCTGTGGGAATTACCCAAGAACTTCTTCACTCCATCAAATCCAAAAACCTGCAGGTTATGGTACTCAAGTTAGACCTTGTCAAAGCATTTGATTGAGTTAATTAGACCTTCTTATGGCTTGTGTTTCTCCATATTGGTATTCTTGTTGATGGGGTGAATTGGATCATGGGGTGTGTCAGCTCCTCAAACTTGTCGATTTTGGTTAACGACTCTCCTTCCAACTTCTTCCAATATTCTCGTGGTATCCGACATGGCTGCCCTCTTCCCCCACTCCTCTTCATTCTGGTTATTGAAAGTCTTAGCCTTATTATTATGGATGCATAGAATAAATGCAAGATCAAAGGGATACAAATCTCTTCCATCTTATCGATTACTCACTTGTTATTTGTTGATGATGTTATATTGTTTGGGCTGGGATTATTGGATGAATGGAAAGCTTATAAAGAATCTCTTGATCTATTTTTTCAGCTACAGGTATGCCCATTAGTCTAGAAAAATCTTCCCTCCTGTACAATGATGTAGACGTGGATACTAGGGATATCATTGTTTCTATTCTTCCCTACAATATGGATCCACTATCTACAGGCTTCAAATACCTGGGGTACCATCTCAACCCTCTTGAGTATCACACAAATGATTGGAGATGGATCATTAACATGTTTGAAAAAGAATCAGTAACTGGGCCTATAGATTGCTATCACTTGGTGGAAGGTTGATCCTTGTCAGAGCCGTCATCTCTTGATTAGTTGTATACTGGTTTGCTCTAGCCCGTATTCCTATATCCATCCTGAATTGTCTTAGGCGTGGCATTTTTACTTTTCTTTGGGGGAGCACTGATGGTAAGCAGAAGATGCACTTAGTGGAATGGCACACTATCTCCAAGCCCCATGAATATGGTTGTTGGAACATAAAAAATCTAGAATGGTTTGGTATGTCACTCATATTGAAAAGTCTTTGGATGGTTTTAAATGGTAGTGGAACCTAGATTTGCATTATTGGTCATAAATATCTTAAAAACCTTTCTGTGCATGAGTGGTTGTGCCAACAACACTTTCCTGTCCAAGGCACATCCTACTTCTGGAATGGTTTTATTAGATCTCTCTCCTGGATTACTAGTCAACTGGGTTGGAAGGTCGGAGATGGTAAGCACATTAGACTAGGGGTTGACCCCATAGCCAGTATAAAATCTTCCTTTGTGCTCTCGGAAGGACTCAGAGACTATCTCTGTGATTATGGAATTTTACATCTCAATCAGGCTCGAAATTTGGATATTGGGACAAACCATCAGTCATACTTGTTATCAACAACTGATTTGAATCTGGGAGGTATTTGGGAAGATCAATGGATAGATTATGTTGAAGGGTTAGCTCACATTGGCATTAGATTAAAGGAAGTTGAGGATACTCTTCTTTGGATGCATAATAAGGTATCAGGTACTGTCTTGGCCATCTTGGCCTATGATCTTTTTGTCTCATCTTTTTTACCTCTCTCTCCGGTTAGATTTGACTCTCGACTATGGTGCTCCAATGTACCTATAAAAATAAAATGTTTTGTGTGGCTCTGTATTGAGAATTGCATCAATACTTGGGACAATTTAAAAAAAAGGATGGGTTGGGCCCAACAGATGTAGCCTCTGTAGACACTTTGAAGAAGTTGTCAACTATCTCTTTGTTGAGTGTTCCTTTGCTCGAGCTACCATCAACATTTTGCACAGGAATTTTAACTGTCCCCTGGTTTGGAATGATCCTACATTATTGGGCAATATTGAAGACTGGTTCAAAAGGGATAGAGAATTACTCTATCTTCCCTTATTCTTCATCTAGAACTTGTGGATCTCCCGAAACTTTTACATATTTGAAGATAAAAGACCTGAACTGATTCGTATCTACTACAAAATTATGGATCAAGTTAATTCTTATCTTGTAGTTTATAACAGAAAAGCAAGGTTCATGAACATTGGAAATGCCCTTGTCTTATAAGTTACCCATTCGTTTTTTTTATGGTGTTGTTGCGAATAAGATTGGAGGCGTTGGTATTTATTTGCTAATTAGTCATACTCACTTCGTTTGTATCAATATGGGGTGTGGACTTAGCACCAACACCAAAGCTGAACTATTGGCTCTTTGGGATCTGTTGTTCTTTTGAAAAGAGATTGGGATCCCTACTCTCCATGTTTATGGAGACTCTTCTGTCATAATTAATTGGGAAAATGGCAAAGCATCATTCTCAGCCCTTGATCTAGATGCCTGGTGTGATAACATTTAAGGACCCAAAGCATTCTTTTTCTATTTGGACTTCCAACATGTCTATAGGGAACACAATGAGAGGGAAGACAGTTTACCCAAGGAAGTGCTCTCCATGGCCTCTGGCCTGCTATCCTTCATGGAATACTATGAAGGATTAGTTATTGGGGAAGATAAGCTTCAGATATTCTAAAAGTTGAGATTGTTCATCCTACTCCACAAACCATTTTGGTTTTATTGTGAGTATGGATGCTTGAGTTATTTTAGAGTATCATTTTGGATACCTATGGTTGACACTGTTCACCTCTAAGAGTTTGATATTAGTACTCTTCCTTGAGCACCTCCTTGGATAAACTGATCTGGGCTCTTTATGTCTTCTCTATGGAAATATTTGGATAGTTGTTCTTGTTTAAAGCTGGTTGATGGATGGTGACTTCTGTGATCCTTCATATTCCTATTGTTAGCATTGTATGCGCTTAAGATCAAACTTTTGACTCTGTACTGAAATGATATCTCAATATCATGGTGATGTAACTAGTTACCTTTGATTCAATATTGAATAACAAGGAACAACTATTTTTCTTCTGGGAAAAAAAAAAAAAACAAAAGAAAAAATTATCCTCAACTTCATAAGTTGATTTTCGTAGATCATGATTAATTGTTGTTTTCACAAATACATCACTTACTTTACTTGCACGTAGATTTTGTTAAATGTTTTCCTCATGTGTACAAGACTTTGTTTACCAATGTGGATTGGTTTTTCCATTGTTGGTTGTCTCCTATAGGTAAAAGCAAAAACAAAACTTTTCTTATTTACTACAGGATTATGTAGATTGTTTAATTACAACTTTTAGTTAACGATGAATGATTTGACTTTTTTAAGTTATACTGAGATATCTCTAGAATTTTTTCTTCACATGTGTATTGACTTCCACTTAATTATGTTTAAATTTTTATTAAGAGGATCTCACTAACATTGTGTGTTTTGTTTTTTCTTCATATGTGCGTTGATTTTTAATTAGCTATGTTATGTTTTCATTTTAATTAGGAAGATTTATGGTCATTTATATATATCTATCTAATTAACAATTTGTGATTAAAATGGTGACTAATTTGTGCTATTTTTTTAAGACGACATTAATACAAGAATTCTTATTAATACTTTATTGTTTTATTTGAATTGTTTTATTATTGATCTTTGTTGTTTTTATTTATTTATAAAAGAAAGTAGTATAGCATGATAAGATTAAAAATGAAAACTCTATACAATGTTCTAATGTTATTAATATCTTTAATTTTAAATTTAATTCACTTTGGAAATGGTTATTTAAACTATTGGCTATTGGCTGAGTAGTGAAGGCTGAAATGAAAAAATAGTTTCTTACACAAATACCCTGTGCAAATAACGTAGATACTCCATGAAAGGAAAAGTAATATATTATATGATTGATAAGATAATGGTGATATTACAATGAGAATGTTGCTTGTATAAATACCCATGTTGTATGCCCTTCTTAAAGAGACATAACCTTTCATCAAGGTGTCTCTTTATTAAGTATTAGTTTATTTAATTATTAATATTTATTAATGATTATTTATTATATATTTTGTTCATTACATTGTCTCTTCCTTAGAATTTCTTTGTCCTCAAAGCATAATTATGGAAGACTTTATCCCTTGTTCTTGCTCATAACGTTTTCTCGTGACATTGTGTGTTGGTAGTTGCAACACTTGACGAAATGAGATGATGTGTTCTTTTAAACATTATGTGGAAATGTAACATAATTTGTGAAGTGATCCATCCAATATTTACCTTTAATGAAATTGTTTGTTAATCGATTGTCTCGAGTTGTCGATTTGGTCTTTTCTCTTTGAAGGAATAATACTGGTAATTTTCCTCTTATGCTTGTCGTCGATCATAATGACTCTTGTGATTTGGATAGCGATACAGTACTTGAGTTGCTTGTGAAGTGTTTTCAGAAACTTCAACTTTTAGTGCCTTTAACGATTTTTGTGATTTTTTTTTGGAACCATTTTCTGTTGATGTTTGTAGCAATGTAACAATATGATTGTTATTCAGAATTTGAGCATTGACAAGCTTTGTAATGTTTCCCTTTTCTGATGTTTGAACTTGAGCCTTTTATGAATTCTTTATTGCATCAATCATCCTTTCCTTGTCGACAATTGATCCCTTACAACATAGCTTTTCTTGTAAATATTTATTCTCCCGCTTTAGCTTCTTAACTTGTATAAGCATATCCTGATTAAGTTTCTTTAAGTGTAGTGTTCTTCCTTATAGTTTGACTTGACGACATCATATTGATTGTCTTGATTTTTTTTTATTTTTTTTTATTTTAAAGAAGTCAAAAGTAATTTCTAATTATGATCTCTTAAACAAGAGATCTCTTCTTCTTTACCTGCAATAACCTTGTCAAAATCCTTCTATATCGTATGTATTGATTTCTCATTTCCCTGCGGCATCACCCTTGATATTTCTTTGTAGTCTTCAAATGATGTGACTTTTTATTTTGACTTCATGTAAATGTACTGTAATGCGATTTTCTTTTTTTTTGTAGGGAAATATCATAGACTTCTTTTCAACATTTAAGATAAAATTCCCTATTGTTCCTAGCCACGGTAATCCCAAAATTAGGTCATTATCACTACTCCACAAGGATTTAACTATAAATTGTGAAACGTCGATAAAATATCCAATGTTCAATTGTAAATTTCTTATTGCATATTCTTTGTTATTCCAAAATTCTAATCTTTCACCTATATTTGACTCTAGAATCGCTAACTCATTAGCAATTACATCACTAATATAATTATTGCATTCAATGGGAGCACTAGAAATAGTAATGTTTTTATCTCTAATTGTTCCTTTTATTTAGAATAACACTTGAGCATAAGTTTTGAAAGTGCTTGGAATTGAAACTCCATTTGTTTTGTCAAAATATGCCCTTGATACTAATATTCATATCTTAAAAACTTCTTTGATGTATCTTAACACTTTCCCTTATAACTCTTTTTTTTAATTAAAAAACTTAACATATACTCTTTTTTATTATATATATATATATATATATTTACGCCATAAGGCGTTTTCTTTTCTGAAGTTCGTTTTTAAAACACTGTTCCTTCGTCGTTCGTCGCTCCAATAAATTAGTGACATGTGGCTCCAAAAAAGTAGTGACACTTGTCAGCTCTTCCAATTCCAGAAAATCGTTTGGGAATGACATTGCAACCACTCACATCGGGTGCAACCACTGGACCAATCTTGTTAATTCCACTAGTGCCAGTCTCGGGGTTCAAATTCTTGTATGCAATTACAAAACTGAAAATTATCCCGGCTGCAATTTGTATATAAATTTGGTTTTGGTGTATGTGTAGAACGAGAATCAGAATAATTATGAGCGACTTCGAGCCCTGCAACTTCAAACCCTGGTTACACTGCTACAAGGTGAGGTGTTTTGAGACAAATTCCAATTTGGTTTTGCTAGTGTTCGCTCATATGCCTGTTGGGTTGTTGGTGTTCCTCTATTTCAATGCATTCTATCTACTCACCTGTTACATTCAATGCTAGGAGAGGCGGTGAGAGGCTTAGTTTAGTGGATAACTCTTCCTCTTCAGCTTGGAACCCATGGAGTAGCAAAGGGCTGAGCAAGTTCCAGGAATTGATCTTCGTCTTATCAAGGTTTTACACTGGCACCTCGTAGCTACTCTTCACTACTGTATTCACAGCGGGGAGAAAATGCTGGTACATGCCCATGGGCCACTGAGTTGCATATGTTTGAATAGGAGGAGGTCAGGCTTAGGCAGTTGGGATGGAACTAGCCATTCCTACCACCAAGAAGAATCAGAGTTTGTTTGTCTCTTGTCCTGCAAATCTGTCCAACCCATTCAAATTCTTCATCCCCGCTGCTAATTTCATTCAAAGGCATATGATCAGGCTCGTGATGGTGCTTTCATGCTCTATATCGGTCTCCAAAATAGTGGATTGAAAAACCATTTTGGAAAACTTCAGCCAAATTAGTTAGTTAAGGTTCCTTTTGATTTTTCTGATAATTAGTTTCTTGTCATTGGCGATTTCTCTGATAAAACCCTTCTTTAAAGATGAAAATTCAGAAAAAAAATATTCTTTGAGCCAGATTCATCCGAAAAATCCCTAGATTAAAATTTAATTATCCAAAGAAAAACCGTTTATTTCCTCCCCTCACAGAGCTCTGGGATGAAAATATTGTGTCGTGGATTGGTGTGTAGCAAAGTCTGGTATCTTTGATTCAAACTCGCAGGATGGTCTAGACTTATGCATGTGGGATTGGAGGTGTCGATTGTATAGCGATTCAACAAGGTGGCATGTGCTATAACCCAGATACTGTTGCTTTTCATGCTTCGTATGCTTTTGACAACTACTACAAGAAGAATGGCATGGCCACTGGTACTTGTAACTTTGATGGAAATGCTGACTAATCAAGATCCAAGTAAGTTATATGCCTATATGCTAAGTTTGTTGTTTTTCCATTGTTTTTATCCACATTACTGGCTCATCCTTCCACAACACAAACTTCATGATACTTAGTCTAAGGTTTTTCCCAGAGCGCAAGCCTATTCCAGCAACCAGTCCTTTCTCGGCAACCCTGCTCTTGAGACTCCTTCCATTGTCCGGCAACCCTCAGCGTCCTTCTTGAGTGAGCTAGGCATCTCTAGCTCCGTTTCCGTCAAGCACAGGTCTCAAGGAAATCTTCCCAACCACATCTTAAGATCTTTATGTGTGCACTTATCATCTTCTTCATTAATTTCCATTGGGAGGTTGGTGCAGTACCAATTGGGTTCAAGCCAAATCATCCCGCCATATCTTAGTCCTCTTCTCCTGTGTGAAAAAAAAAACTTAGTCCTCTTTCTTATCTCCTCGCTTAATTGCCTCGGCCTCCTCAGCCTTCCAATTTCTTTTGCCTCTACCTGCGCTATGACAAGTTTATTTGATTTAGTATGGGTGTTTCAATGTTCCATTGTGGCAGGTTTTCTAAAACAATGACTCTGATGCAACAAGGATAGTTTTAACTTTCATACAAGTGATGGAAAGGGTGCTCCATGCTCTTAATTGACGGAAAGAATGTCCTAGGCCTTCTTCTGATGGAGATCACAGGCTCTTATATGAGTGATCAACTGCAAGTTGTATAAGTTTTACTGAGCATGATTTTTTGTTTTATTTTTTTTATAATTCTGGGTGTTTATAAACTCCCATAACACTTTGACTGCCTTAAATTCTGTGTAAATGGTTGAGGTGCGACTTCACCGACTACTAATTCAAAGAGAAACGGATTCTTTTCGTCAATTGGATTATTTCAAAAAAATTAGGTGCAAATTGCTGTGGTTTAACCTCGCCGGCTCCTCAATTCAAAGAGAAACAATTTATATAAGTAAAATCTTGTGTAAATTGCTTTTGTTTGACGTCTCAGCTACTCAAATTAATTATTTCACTAAAATTATTTTGGATTATTCTAATTCTCTTTTCTTGTTATATATAGATTAAATGTAACAATGTGAAAAGCTGAAGGGCATATGAGGTTTTATAGTTATTACTTTGTCTGTTAATTGATAATGATGATGGTAAGAGATTTCACAGAGATTTAAACACGGTGATGGATTTATCGCAGGTTGCAGCTGGGGTTCAATGTAGGAAGGAGGTTTCCATTTGGGGAGCTGCCTTCTTTAAATGGTCGGTACATTGAAGCTTTAACTGAAGCTTTAATTGACGGAGAACAAAAAGGTGTTTTCTTTGAAGTATTATTTTCTGAATTCTTTCATGGCGAGAAATTTCCACCTTTTTGAATGGTAATTTATTTAACGACTGTGAATTTCGTAGGTTTTATGTTAAGATTTTTAGGATTTTGAAGTTCTCTATGTTTTCAACTGACAACAGGACACCACCTAGTGAAGGGCCCTTGTAAAGAATAATAAAGCCTCCACTTTTATTGTGTTAAATTTAAGGGGTTTTGATTTGTGAACGGTGTGACAACCAGTAGGGACACCACAAATTTATTTATTTTCTTACACCAGATCTCACACTTTAAGTAACTACAACACCTCTGACTCTAATTATGCATTACTCAGGCATAGCCCATGGTTGGTTCTATACAATATATAACTGGTTGCCTCCAAAGGTTGGGAAATGCACAAACTTCTTGGGACGTAGACCTGATTTTGATGGGACATCTTTCTTGTTTCCTACATAAATGGAAAGGTCTGGAATTTAAATTTATTAATGAAACATTATGTATTTCAGCAAAAGGCCCAGTTCAGAGGATGATCTCTGTTTGGACGCTAGGGTTTTGTGTATTTAAAAGTGTTTTTAACATCTGCTTGTTGAATTGTCTGAGAAAGGGAAGCATGTTACCAAATCAATCCACACCAGTTTTTAACCTAACGCCTAAAGATTAAAAGTATGTGTTGCTCGAGGGAGAGGGATGTGATCCCACAGTGAGGATTGATGTTCTCATCCATAAGACTGTAATTTTTATTTGTCTTGAAAAAGGCGCTTCCCATTGAGAGGATTCATACCAAAGAAATTCTGAAATTTTAACAATTATTGCCATGACAAGAAAATGATTAATACTTGCAAATATGTTCTTTAACCGTACTGTTATTATTTTTTAAATATGATTTAGTTTGTTCTTTGTGCTTGAGATAAATAATGAATTATGAATACAACTGGAACAAACAAAAACCATAGAAACATCCACTCTTAATAGCTCTTCATTATACACATGCGTGGTTCAAGTTAGCTTTTGATCAGGACAATGCTGCAATTGGTGTAAACTCCCACACGAGAGCATAGATTTATGATTAGTAGCATTTTAGCTGCGCACCAAATTCTCTCTAGGATTGCTACTATGCAAAAGGTTGGCTTGCAACAGAGAAAAATTTGGACTTCTTACTAGATTTTTTCATTACAAAATTGATATTTTTAAATGTGTAAAAGTCTTAAATGTATTGCCATAATTATGTTTACAAGTTTCTATAAGTAAGATCCATTTCAGTTTTCATATTAACGACTTATATATATATATATATATATATATATATATATATATATATATATATATATATATATATATATATATATATATATATATATATATATATATATATATATATATATATATATATATATATATATATATATATATATATATATATATATATATATATATATATATATATATGATTTAAAGCTAATAACAATTATATATAGAGATTGCTTTATATATAAGGAAAGATCCATTTCAGTTTTCATATTAACGGCTTTTATATATCTATGCTTTAAAGCTAATAACAATTATATATAGAGATTGCTTTATATATAAGGAAAGGTTAAAAAACAATAAATCCTTTAGAACACAATTATACAAGGATGTCCATTGTCCCCTTTGCTGTTTATTTTGGTTATCAAGGCACTGAGTTTGCTCATCAAGGATGCACATAATAGTGGGCTGATCAAAGGTATTAAGATCTCTCCACAGCTCTCTTTGACACATCTACTCTTCGTGGATGATGTTATCATGTTCGGATATGGATCTTTTGATGAGTGGGTTGCATTCAAAGTCATATTGGATACATTCTGTGAAGCCTCCGGAATGCAGATCAACATGGACAAATCATGCTTCTAGTACAACAATTTGGATGATGGACTTATGAATAGGATTGCTGGGACTCTTCCTTTCAAATTTGAGCATCTTACAAAAGGTTTCATTTATTTGGATTATTACTTAAAACCACTTGGGTATTTGGTAAAGGACTGGCTTTGGCTAATTCAGAGATTTGAAAAAAGAATTCATCATTTGGCCTTTCGTCTCTTGTCGTTGGGGGGAAGACTGGTATTGATCAGAACTGTCCTTTCTAGCATGCCTGTTTATTGGATGGCCTTGGCCCCTATTCCACAATCCATCCTTGATAAGCTTAGAAGTATGATTTTATCCTTTCTCTGGGGTTCTTTAGCGAATAACAAGAAGTTCCATCTTGCTGACTGGCGTTCTTTGTCCTTACTGACTTCCCAGGGGGGATGGGGTATTAAACAATTGAATTGCTTCAGTCTTTCTCTTCGTCTTAAAAGTTTTTGGGTGGCTTTAAATGGGACTGGCGTTTGGTCTTCTCTTATCTCTGTGAAATACTTGAAAAAGCTTCCAGTGGCTTCTTGGCTACGCAATAAATCCTTTTCCATCAGAGGGGTCTCTGTGATTTGGAAGGGTTTCCTTCTTACTCTCTCTTGGTTGGGCAGTGGTCTTAGTTGGTTGGTAGGAAAGGGCTCGGCTATTTGGATTGGTATAGACCCAATTGTTGGTTTAGGTTCTCCCTTCTCTCTCACTCAAGACTTGAGGGAATACCTGGAAGATTTTGGTATTTACTTGCTGGATCAAGCTAGGAACCTTACTTCATGTGCACAAAGTTATTGGTTTACGGCTGAGGAATTGGACCCGGTGGGGAATTGGAAACATCAATGGGATGCTTATACTACGGGCTTGGAGTTCGGTAGAATTCGTCTCATTGAAAATTTGGATACCCTCTTATGGTCACATGATAAGTATATTGGGGCTTTATCTGCAGCACAGGGTTATGATCGTATTGCTTCTACCTGTTACATTTCGAGACAGTCACTGGTCCTTAGTATCCTATGGAAACTCAATATTCCATTAAAAATTTGTTGTTTCATTTGGCTGTTGATCAAGGATCGAGTATTGACTTGGGACCAGCTCCAACGTAGAGGAAGTCAGGGTCCAAGCCTGTGTCTTCTTTGTCGGAATGGGGAAGACACATCACAACATCTATTTATGGACTATATGTTCTCTCAAAGTGTTTACTCTGCTGTTGGTGAAGGTTATGGATTACCTTCTACTACGAATTTATCTGTTAGCTATTTTCTTGAACAATGGTTTAACAATACTCCGGTAAACTCTGTCTATCGTTATTTGCCACTTTTCTTTTTTTGGTGCATATGGAAACAGAGAAATCGATGCATTTTTTACAATAATTTGGCCACTGTTTTTATACTTCGTAAGCAAATCAATGAGCTCATGCTTATGTATCCTGTTCCTAATAAGAAGAAGAAATCTAGGGTCATTGGCTCGGGCCCAAAGATTGATTACCCCTGTGGTTTCTTTGATGGGGCAGCTGCTGGAAACACTGGGGGAGCAGGATTTGTGATTTTGATGAGTCCTTCCTATTTTATCAGTTACTCCTTGGGATGTGGTCGAAGCACCAACACCAGATCAAAGCTTCTGGATCTTTGGGCACTACTTTCGGTTTCCATTCATTTGGGGATCCCTCTCTTATCTGTATTTGGGGATTCATAGGTTATCATCTCTTGGGTGAACATAACTGCTTCATTGAACGCCCCACTTCTAAGTCATTGGTGTGATGACATTCTTTCTCTGCTGCATCATGTCCCTTCAGTGACCATCAATCATATCTATCGCGAGCATAACTAGCAGGCTGACAGTCTCTCCAAACAGGCTCTTTCGTTGGCCCCGGGGCATGGGGAATTTTCTGAATCTTTGGATGGTATGATCATTGATCATGCGATATTTCAATTATTTTAGCTTGTGCCGAGCTTTTCCCTTTCACTCTCTTTATGAGGCACAAGCATTCAGTTTGAATGAATGGTTCTTTTGCTGACATGGATGTGCCTATTAACCTTCTTGTTATGCTCCTGATTCATATGTTTTTTGGTCTCTCACGAATTATTTCAGATAGATTTTCTGACCTGTTACTACAGGAATGATGAGAAAAGTCTGCCCTTAGCAGACTTTATGCTTTTCTGTCCCCATTTTGGTTGGATGACTGGAATTCTCCGAATTTACAGCTACCAGAGAGATCCCCAAATGTATCTGCATTTGCGGAAGCTTGATATATTCCATGTATTGGTTGATTGTATATGATGTCCTTTGTTTCTTTAATAAAATATCAAGGTCTGGTATTTTTTCCTATGAAAAAAATTATACAGTTATCATAGTTGTGCTTTTTTTAAAATCTTTCACGGTAATTAATAATCATGTTACTCCTACTTTTATTTTAAAGTTGATATTTTAATTGTTTATATATATATATATATATATATTATTTTTTATAAAAAAGCAATATCAATTTTGTAATTTAAATGTATGAGAGTTGTTTATATATTTGCTTTAAATTAATTATTAAGAAATGTAAATGCATATATTTAGTTTTAACTTTATGGTAATTGTTTTAAGTATGTCAATAGATTTGTTTTAAATTTCATTGTTAGATTATTATGGAAAATATATTTTGCTTATATTATGTCAAGAATATGTGAAACTTAGACATATAAATATTACTAGTTTTGAGTAAATTAATTCCTTTTTATAAATGTACATGTCAAAATATTTTGGATTGTTCTGAGTTATATATAAGCTATAACTAAATGGCACACATTTGACAAATTTTTTTTGTGGAATTTGCTTATTTGCATAGTTTTAACCAATTGTATAACTAATTGTAAATTAAATTAGAATAGGATAAATTTTAAAATACTTTGTTTTAATGGTTTTGCAAAACGATTCAATACATTTTCAACTATTTTATAAATTATTCTAAAATAATGGTTTTGTAAAACTTATACAAGTTCAATCTATGTTGAATTATATGATGTTATGTGAAATTAACAATTATTGGTAATTGAGTTTAAATTCAATTGTTTATAATAAATAAGAACTTGGATTGAACTTAGTTGATTATTTGTGTCAAAATTTGAATAAGTGAAATAAAGGTTAAAATAAATTTTGTTTTAATATTTGATAGAAATGGTATATATATATATATATATATATATATATATATATATATATAGGAGAAACAAGTAAGAAACATATAATTGATTTTTTTTATACATATTAGGAAGGGATGGGTGAATAATGTTAAGGATTATGTCCAAAATGTTTCCTTATTGTGGTTACAATTAGGATTAGTATGATGTCACAATGAGCAATCCCATAGTATGGTGTAAAGAAATTGATATGTACTATTGTAGTGTATAGGTCTGGAATTCAATAAATATATTTTATATTGGGGGTAATAATGATTAGAACTAATTAAAAATGAGTTAAATGTATGTTTGGAAAATGGTAGTAGCAGTTACTTAGAATGTAAGATTTGGTGTAAAAAATATAAATAAAATTTGTGTTGTCTCTAGAGATCATTACAAATGGGCTTGAGAAATTTTGCCTCCGAAAATTGTGGAAGGTTGTATGATAGTTTACATACAATTTGGGAGTTCAAATTGGAAGTGTGTTTTCTCTAAGAGGTGTTGGTACTGTATGGTTGTAAATGCATTTGAGAAATATTTGTGTCTAAATTTTGGTTTCTCTTTGAGCTAAATGGGAAATCCTAGGGAAACGCACCGAAATTGCATGGAGTAGTTTTTTGTTTGAGTTTTGTGGTTGGCCTTGCAACAAAAAGAAAAGAAGTTAAGGAACTTGAAGGGATTTTATGAAATGCTCAAACGTTTTTAATGTCGGGGCAACGAAAGTAGAACAATCAATGGGAAAACTTGGAGGCATTTTTATAATTTATCTGGCAGGCATAAGATGCAGAATGTTGTCTTCACTAGAAATTGTGATGTGGATTTGGTGTTGTAAATCCGAGAATTGTTTCAAGGAATCAAAGACTAGTAGAGGTTACAAGCTATTCACTAGTGGGTGTAATACCAACCTGGATTACACACATGGCCTATCATAACCCATTGGATGGAGAAATTGAAAGATGAAATGAACTATTCCTAAGAGTTGAATTGGGAGGAAACAAGTCAAAAGGAGTTTATATCTCGGGAGTCTAGCATCAATAATGAGGGGTTGTATCCTAGTGGTTTTTGGAGTACCTCAAAGGATGTTTCCAACACTGTCTGTAGTTAGGCAGAAGAAGAGAATCAATAAGTTTCTTTTCGAGCTCAATCCACTCTGCACCACATTTCAGATGATTTAGAAGTAGAGGGTATTAGCTTGAGAGAATGGATAAACACACTTTACAAGGTCGCGGATAAAGTAGAATGGTTGCACATATTTAAGTAAATCCTAGAGATTGTCCATCTATACAACTCTCTCCTCCCACTTCTTCCTCTGCCATTAATAGTTTATCTTTAGCTTTCTTTGTCTTATTTTTAGACATGAAATTAAATATAAATATAGTTGTTGTTAGATTTGCCACATCTTTTCACAACTTTGCCTAATTCTTTTCCCTTTACAAAACATTAATTCGGTATTAGTTTCCCTTTTCTAGCCATTTCACCTTCCAACATCAACCTATCGGCGTATCATTGCACCTTTTCGGGGCAATTGCTAGTTTAAGAACTCTTACAATTGAACTTTATCACCTTTATGCTGGTAAAGACATAACACTTTATATAATTCCTTTATATATATATATATATATATATATAGAATGGATATAAAAATATTAAAGTGTTTTGATTTATCCCAAGGGTTGTAGACCTTGTGAAAAAAACACTTCTCTTCATTCACGTTTAAGTTAGTTTCTCATGGGATAATGATACGACTTTTATGAATTCAGTTGCAAAAAAGCAGTGCAGTAGTGTGGGTTGATGGCCAACGTGGGTTATAGCAGCGATTGGAGTGGAGTGAGGAGGGCGTGTAGAGTTGTGGAAGGCATGGAGTGTATGGAGAGAGGAGAAATAAGTCGTAAGGAGGGCGCATGCGAATCTAGTGTGAGGCTACGAGTGAGGATGTGTGGCTGATGTGGGAGAGTGACCAAGGGATCAACATGGATAAGTGGAGTAACATTGAGGATTGGAGGGACAACGTTAGGGAATTGGAGGATGAGAGGAGATGGATGGTGTAACATCTCCTCAATACGCAACCGAAAACAACAAAGTGTAAGTAAAAAAAACACTGTAAGTACTAATCCTAGCCTCATCAAATTATAGATGAAATTGATAATGCTAGGAGATTGAAAGTGTGCACGACTAAAACAATGATTGGGGATAAATCCACTAGGGGGAGAGGTCAAGGGCTAGTGAAAACCTTAAGAATTTTATATTTTGATGACTACGGGTCATCATGGTACAATGAGGTACTAAATGGAAATACAAGTCGTATTTCTCACTATTTGGCATGAATACAATAATGTGCTTACTATTGAGAATGCGTTCATTGCATGCAAAGACGAAAGGATTGATACTATCCTTTGAACAAAAGGCAAGTTGTTGTTGATTGTTTTGTCCAATATCATAAAACCAACCTATTACTATATCTATAAAATTGGTCTTAGAGCACACAATATTATTATTATTTTTCCTTTACGTGCATATCTAAATTATTATTATAAAGTGAAAATAGACACTACCTTAAGTATAAAGGTGAGATAAACTAGATTTACCTATATGAATGAGAAACTATATATATATATATTGTAAGGTAAAACATTTTTAAAATGTGGTTCATAACATACATTATGTAGTAAGAAAAACATCTATGAATTTGGGTATAGAAAAAAATAGATGTGTTGTGGATTATGATGACTCGTGAACTCTTGCATGGACACACTAGACACTTGGTGATTTTAAACACAAAATGTGGAAATATTTTACCCCACTTGGCTCCTTGGGAACAAAGAGGGTTTATTTTTATTTGTTCATTGAGATTGTTGAAAAACACACGTTGGAGAAGAGAAAGGTAATACCCAAGGTATGGGTCAAGAAGAGGAATGGACGAAGGAATGCGAGCCAATTGGGGTTTTTTTGGTGAAAGCTCCAAGCTGCAAATTGGCGCAGATTTGACCATACCTCTGCACTTTCATGAAGTTTTTCATTCATTAATGTCGGCGTTGTAAAATGTGGAAGTGTTTTAGTATGAAGTAGATTTGAACTTAGCTATTGGGATTCCTTTTTATTTTAAATATAGTGGATCTAATATTTGATGACTGCGATTGTGCATGGGAAACACTGTGTAGTTTTTATTTTAATATCGATTGCGTTTGTGCTTTAGAAAACCATGTGTAGTTTGATTTCGATTGTGAACTTGATCCAGGGGGATTTGTGCAATAGAATCGCTGTGTATTTTACCTGTGTATAAACGGTGGGTCACCTTCTTATGGAGGATCGACCCTGGGTTTGGTTTTCCAATAAAGGTTGGATGATTCCTCTATGGGAAATGAGTCCATGTTAGATTTGCTTACTGCCACTTTTTATGCAATGCAAGGAGATTGGGTGATCTCTGTCTTGTGTTTTGATTTGAAAAGGTTAGATCTGAACCCCATTGCACTGGCATTTTGAGAAATGGATCTCTGAAAAAATTGCAGTTTTGATAAAATCCTGAACTATAATAAATCTTAGTTGGATCTGTAGCAAGAGATGGAGCTAAAATGATCTCCATGAATTTTGCTAGTACTGTGCAATTTTTAGAAAACGTTAACTAAATCAATTGAAAAATGATATCCATGATAGATTTGATATTCTAGGAAACGATATCCATGTGTTTATCCAGGTCTGACAGGGAAGGTGTTGAGTATCCTTACCACAGTTACGTTTTTCCTCTGTAGAGTATGGCGGTATGAGGGGATTGTNCTAGGAAACGATATCCATGTGTTTATCCAGGTCTGACAGGGAAGGTGTTGAGTATCCTTACCACAGTTACGTTTTTCCTCTGTAGAGTATGGCGGTATGAGGGTATTGTCCAAATCTATTAGGAAAAGTATTTTGTTTTATATTTGACGCAGGAATGTATCTTGTCTGTGATTTAGCATTATACCCCATGTTTTGAATCTGAACTTTTATTCCTGGGTTTTACATTTAATTATATTTTGGTTTTAAACTACTTCAATATGGATATTGAACACAAACTTAAGGATTTGTTCAATGCTTACACTCTAGGTCTCTTAGTATTGTGCATTTGAGTTATGTTGTTCCTACAAGTTATTTCAAAGTTAATGCCGATTTTTTCCTGCACATGTGATGAGAGATCTTGATGGTTGTTCTTTGATTGTCACTATTTTCCTTAAAAACGTTTAGATCTACACCGATTTCTGTTTGTTAGGTGATGTGATATGATTATGTCTATGTGCGATTATGAGTAAGTATGGTAGGCGTTCATTTTCCCTTCTATACTTTTGGCTACTTGCATTTTTATAAAAATGATTTTAATGTTTGATAAATATAAATCTCATTTTGAGAGTTGCGATATCCTTCTTACAGTGTGGACCTAATTACATGCATGCAGGGTATAATATATTTTAATTTAAAGATTTGAGTACTAGACCTGATCTAGTTACTTGTCTGTGATTTTGATATAGATTAAATATTTATGTTATATTGAAAGATTGAAATCGAATTTGGCATTTCATTTACTACTGAATTTATAACCCTAGAACAGCTCTAAAACTGTTCCATTAAGTGTATAAATATATGATCCAATATATATATGGATACTTGTCAATTATACTCCTTGAATCTAAAATTTGCATACATTACAAATAAACACAAAGGGGAGTTGATAGTTAAGTAGAACATTAAAAAGAGGTCGTCCTTAATATAAGGAAAACCTATTAATAGATATAAGCTTATTTCTCTTGATGTGATAAGTGATTTATAAATACTTATTGGCATAAGTAAAATGGTAGGAAAAATGTTGTTATAATAATGGTGGATACTTTGTTTGCTAACATATTATGGAAATTTGGGTAGTTAGTTGTATCCCTTAAATTAAGCAATGTCAACACCATAAGGAAATAAGGTTGCCTAAACACCATAATGTAACCATAAGGAAATAAGGTTTCCTAAACATTGTAATGTAACTGTATAGATGAATGTTGACATGCCCTTTTGTTTATGGATAAAAAACAATGAGGGTTTAGTCATAAGTAATTGTTAACAAATGTTATGATGAGAAATGATGCTAAGTCTCATAATCATAGGCAAGGTATTCCATTTGGATATCTTAACTTGAAACTTGGGGATTTTTTTGCTCACAACCTTACCTTAGTGGATTCGTCACCCAGCTCGGGGGTGGATTTAGACAGAAAAACATACGTCAAATGAAGCCTATGGTTGGGAGGAAAGTCGCAAACACGCTTTCAATCGCCCAAGCTAAAGTGAGATTAAAGAAGTATCTATAATGTTTAGATTGTTTATAGGATTTAATTTATCTCCCTTATAAGTTATTATGAAGCTTATGTTCTTGGATTTATAAGCTGATATATAGTACTAATATGTATATTGAGTTACATGACTTCAAGTTTTGGCTACAGAGGCTGCGAAAGGCATTGGGATAACTCTTGGAAGATAGAGTAGAGTAAATCAGTTGTACATGTGCATAATTTTTAGTTAGCTTCTTTCATCATTTTAAGTATATCTAACCTTGTAATTTGCTCCACTCAGGAGACTCATGTGTCATCTCTGATGGTTGCTCCCAGGAATACAAGTACATGTATGGTACCTTATTATGAAGGTTGTTAACTACGATTAAAAGACAGGGTTAATGTGTACTCGTTATCTCATTCAAAGGATAGTCTCATGACTAATGTAACAATTGTATCTTATTATACTTTTCAATAAGATTCGGTTGTGTAATATCAAAGTGATTTTATTTTGTATATTCTTACTCTTGAAAGAATGGTATGGTTAAGTAAAATGTTTTAATTTATTCGGTATGATTAATTGTATATGATTAAAAAGAAAAATTTATGCTGACACCTGGAAAATATATTCAATTACTTTGGGGTATGTTACATATGGTATCAGCGCACATGTTACAAACACTCAATATTATTTGGGCTCAGTTGGGGGAAACAAATATAAGTTAGTTTAACAAGCAAAGGGACTCCATCTATAAGACGCAAGCATAAAATTTCATTTCCAAGGATCGTCAAGAGGTAACCTACAATTCGTCCTTGAATTGCAAGTAAGTATGCTCCATTTGTTGAAGCATTATAATGACATAGCATTGTCTATAGGTGAGAATTGTGTATGTTTCATTATATATCTGAATGATCTTTTATGGGTAAATACTAGTCAATGAAAATCTCCTCATACTCTACAATTAGTTTCATTGAAGGACAAGGAAGTAATTGTTGAAATGATTGAAATAGTTACACTATTAGAGTTAAGAACTTATGAAATAAGTTCTTGTAAGGTGGAGTAAAAGAGTATATCGAAAGTCATCCTAGTTGTGAATGTTTAAAGGTAAAGTTTATATGCTAAACTGAGGAACTCTCCTAAATCTGTTGACTTGGTAGTTCAATTTAAAATGTTTATTACCTTTCTCTACATTTCTTGTTATTCTTGAGAGTGGATACCTTTCAGTTTCAACAATCATTTTATTTGAGTGAGTACGGTTGATACATTTTGTTGACTTTATATAACTAATTGAATTTTATTGACCCAATCGTCAGGATTGTCAAAAATGAGATTCAGATCGGTAATCTAAGCAATTACTTGGATCTGTTAGCAAATCCATCAAGTTTGGATTAAAGGAGAAGTCAACGTGAATACATATCTAACTGATGTATTGAATATTCTTTTAGTTATGAAGGAAGCATACTTATGTTTTTTTTTAACAGAAACAGAAAGAGGGATTATATTAACAGGATGTGCACAGCCATTCATTACATCAGAGAAAGGAAATATAAGGCCGGCAAGGCAAAAATGCTGCACACCATACTTGTTTAGTTTCCCATAAGAGAGAGCATAATACTATTTCAGAACTACAAACGATACGGGTAGTATATACCCTCACGAACTGACTACAAAGCAAAATGCAGAGATACATAACCCATACAAAATTGAAACATAATAAGCAAGAGATAAAGTCAGTTTCCGCTCAGAGGCCTAGGCTGCATAACAGATTCTTCTTCCATGGGTTGGCTAGTTGCTTCATTGACTCCATTAACCCTGCTTTCTTGATTCATAGAAACAAGCTTTTGAAGGTCTTCTTCAATGCGTTCCACTCTGCCCAGCAGCTCGCGCAGGTTGCTCTCTAGGTCTTCTGTTCGGGCATCATTATTGCTGACCTCCAGTGATGTTCGACTCACAATCTCACTCATACTCTTAATTTCCTTAGCCATTTCTTTGTTATCCATTACCCCTATGGCTGTCATTTCGTACAACCTGCGTAGATTCTTCATAATGTCCCGCAACCCAGGGTTATCGCCAAAATGAGCCATTCTGTCAGTATCAATCGTGATTGCTATTCGGGAAAACTGAATATGCAGAGGGAAAACTGCAATGTCTGCAATTTCTTGCTGCAGGGCGGAGTCCCTAGAATTATCTGAACAAGACAAAGTCCCCAGGGCGTCTTTCTTCCAGCCGGAGCAAAGGCATCCCAAGACCCTATCCTGTCTGTCTATTCGGAAGGAAGAGGTATCGACCTGATTATCAATTTCCCAAGATGCAGAGGGGAAGTAGCATTGACATGAGAGGAATGCAGACAGAGCGAGGCGTTCTTTTATAAAGGCTCGGATGAGGGGGAGTCCATGCCAAGGAATTCCCAGCAGTCTCCCACCCCCAACTCCTTCTACCACATGCAGCAAGAAATTCACTGAGCTGGGAGAGCCGAGACGAGAGTCCGGAGAGTTACTATGGAACAATCCAAGGCATGAAGACGACATGGAGACAAAGATGAAAGGCCACCGATCGTGCGAGGAGGAATGACAATAAATTGAGAGCCTGGGGGGAGTTAATACCTCTGCTGCCAAGGAGGGAAGAGCCATCCACGCGGCCTTCGAAGGAGAGCAGACAAGACATAACAATAAATGCATAGGGCCGCCAGGAGGAAGGGGGAGGTGGTCGATGGATGGGATAAGGAGATGGGAAGGGGGGGTAAAGAGAAAGAAAAAAGAAGAGGGGAAAAAGAAGAAGGGAAGGAGGGGGGAGAAGAAGCCAAGGGGGGATGAAGAAATAAAACCAAAGAGAAACCAAATGTGATCACCGTGAGATAAGGACTTCACTTTAGAGACTTGCCTGGTGAGATTGCGAGAATGGATTCTAATGCCTCTCATCATGGAATGACTTTGAAGAAAGGAGGATCGCCATCCTGGCTGTAGTGGCCTTGGGGGAGACTGGCACCTACATTAGCCATGATATCTGCTTCCTTATTGTTATGGCGAAGAATGTGATAAATCTCAATGGATTGAGACAGAAGAAGCTTAGCCTTTTTATATAATCTACGACATTTGATATCTCCTGAGGGATACCCATTGATCATCTTATAGATGACATGCCTAGAGTCGCCAAAGATCAGAACCTTTCGGAGATTTTTGTTACGGATGAGGTGAAGACCCTGAAGAAGAGCCATCCATTCTGCTTCATTGTTGGTTCTAGGGCCAAGTCCCCAGGAAAATCTTTGTTCCACTTGTCCTCCGGGATCCACTAGGATCCCACCCGCGCCTGCCACCCCTCAAGGAAGCATAGTTATGTTGATATTAAGATTTTTTGTTAATACAAGTTTTGTTACATTACAGGGGTATCAACTAGGAATTATAGGTTTGTTACATAAGAAAAACTAATATTTCACAAGAAGTATAGCCTTGCTAGATGAAGGTATCTAGATTATTTTTAAAATGAAGGAATTAAATTTAATTGGTTTACTTGGACATTCTACTGGTGTGAGGATTTATATGACTGGAAAATTGTAAGGTTATAAAGGAGAATAATTGGTAGGAGTCTCCTTGTTTCATTATAGTATGTGATTGTATTGGATAAGTGATTATAAAACTAATGTGTGACATTGGAACACGTGTGCACCCTTGATTTTCAATTCAACAAAAGGATAATGCTTATAATTAATTTAAAAGTAGATATATGTATTCTAAGTAGTTCATAGGATGCTTATGATGAAAATGCATGATTTTGTTTTATATATTTCTTATTTCAGTTAGGATACTTTGAGTGGTTTTTTAAAGGTTATACTTTAATGTGATCGATATTTATGAGGTAGAGGTATACGTTATACGCATGGATACCTTGAAAATATATTTCATTTTTGATATATGGATTTCACGAGATATTGAGTGTAATACTATTATGTGTTATTACAAGTAAACTTGTACCTTGGCATATGAACGTCATATAGAAAGGAGATATGTGGTCACCCTTATAAAGGTATGTGGTTATCTTATAAAGGTATGCAAGTATATATGTAGACAATTTGTTTTTACTTACATAGTGTTAGTGTGTACAAATTAAAGAGGTTATCCTAAATTTTTAAGTGGTCAAGAAAACTAATTGTAGTTCTTTTTTTTTAAACATTACACGTATATATTTCCCTGGGAATTAATGTGCCAAGAAAATTATTTTGTATCTTTCCAAACCATGACGTAAGGATGAAAATAAGGAACCAAAAGAGGATGTTTATTTCAAATGATCATGGAGTAAGAAGGATGATTTCTTAATATTATGCTTAGGGAAAAAAATTTCTTACAAAATTTGATATTTGTTATACAAAGTGGTAATAACAAGTGAATTTGGCAGATGGTCAATATTCTTTGGAACTTGTTGAAAGACAAGAGCGTAATATATTATGCATGGTAAGCATATGGTTAGAATTTGAATAAAGATCAAGGACTCATGAAAAGACATATTAAAGCATGAGAAAGAAAATAGGTGAACCTATTTGATGTTATTTTGTTGCATATGCAAGAAACAAAAAATGATTGATGTTTAAAAGAACTTTACTGGACTCAAGCATGAAGTATTGAGGGGAAAAGAAACTCTTCTCTGAGTCAACACCAAGTGGCAAAATTTAGGATCCAAATCTACTTTGATAAAGTAACTTTTCTTGGACTCAAGTAGGAGGCTGGGTGGAAAAGAAATTCTTGGACTCAAGTGAGGAGGCTTGAGGGGAATTATGAGAGAGATTGTGATATGAGTGGAAAGACCTAGGCACAAAGTTTATTATCTTGAAAATAGGACGTTGTTTGATGTTTTGGAGGGGAAAATTTTTTACTAGCAATCAAAAGGGAGAGTAAACTCAAAGTTTATCTCGTAAGTCCAATTGGTGACAGAACTAGAGAGAGAGTCATGTGTTCAACAGAGAGTTGTTAAAGATGAAACTCAAGGAAGAGTTTGTTGATCAACAAAAGTGTTGTTGAAAGTTTTTCATCTTCATGATGTAACAATAGAACACATATTAATGATTTGCTATTAACTAGACTATTGAATGTCTTAATGTGTAAAAGTTATGAATACTTGAGTAGGAAAAATTCCTCCAAGGGTGAGGATGAATGATAGATTTTAAAAGGGTTACTACTTGAAATTATGTGAAATAGATGATGCTAACTTATGAATGAAAGGAATGTCTATCTCAAGTTGAGGACTAGTTAAAGCATCCAAGTACTGGAGGTAAAAGACGTTCTCCAAAAATATAAGTAAATTGAAATTAATTATCAATTCTTTTGAGGGTAATCTTGTATTAGACCTTCTTATGATGATAAAAGCACAAACAAAGGCTAAAATATGTTACAAGAATTGCAAATGTTGTGTTGCAGAAAGTACTTGTTGTTTATGTTCTGATTTGGATTATGAATTAATGACATGTTTACTGAATAAATTTTTGAAGACCTGCCTTTGTTGCATAAAAGTGCAGGTTATGAAGGATAAAAGCTGCTTGTGGGGAATCACGAAAGATTGAAGATGATCAAAGCAAAATTGAAAGACATCGCAAAGGATGCAGAAGCAAGCAATAAGAACCTAAAGGGAAATGAACACAAAAATTTGACGAATATGTAACAACGAGGACAATGTTAATTCTAAAGGGAAAAGGATGTAACATCCCCTCAGTACGCGACCTGAAATGAAAAAGTGAAAATAAATAAATAAAAACATTGTAAGTACAAGTCCTAGCCTCTTCAAATTATAGATGAAATTGATAATGCTAGGAGACTGAAAGTGTGCACGACTAAAACGATTTGGGATGAATCCATTAAGGGAAGAGGTCAAGTGCTAGTGAAAACCTTGGGAATTTTAGATTTTGATGACTAGGGGTCATCATGGTACAATGAGGTACTAAAGGGAAATACCAGTCGTATTTCTCACTATTTGGCATGAATCCAATAATGTGCTTACTATTGAGAAAGTGTTCATTGCATCCAAAGACGAAAGGATTTATACTATCCTTTGAACAAAAGGAAAGTTGGTGTTGATTGTTTTGTTCAATAGCATAAAAACAAGTAATTAATATCTCTATAAAATTGGTCTTAGAGCACACAATATTATTATTAT
>LPNX010815689.1:44131-127287 GCA_001517045.1 Pseudotsuga menziesii | reverse complement strand
ATTGTAAGGTAAAACATATCAAAATGTGGTTCATAACATACATTATGTAGTAAGAAAAACATCTACGACTTTGGGTATGGAAAACAATAGATGTGTTGTGGATTATGATGACTCATGAACTCTTGCATGGACACACTAGACACTTGGTGATTTTAAACACAAAATGTAGAAATCGTTTACGCCACTTGGCTCCTTAGGAACCAAGAGGGGTTCTTTTTATTTGTTCGTTGAGACTGTGGAAAAACACACGCTGGTGAAAAGAAAGGTAGTACCCCGGGTATGGGTCGAGAAGAGGAATTGATGAAGGAACACGATCCAATTAGTGGTTTTTGGGTGAAAGGTCCAAGCTGCATGTTAGCCCAGATTTGATTTTCATTATGGATCTGGTATGATACCATACCTCTGCGCTTTCATGAAGTTTTTCATTTATTAATGTCGGCGTTGTAAAATGTGGAAGCGTTTTAGTATGAAGTAGATCTGAACTTAGCTGCTGGGATTCTTTTTTTCTTTAAATATAGTGGATCTAATATTTGATGACTGCGATTGTGCATGGGAAACATTGTGTAGCTTTTATTTTAAGATCGATTATGTTTGTGCATTAGAAAACCTTGTGTAGTTTGATTCCGACTGTGAACCTAATCTAAGGGGATCCGTGCAATGGAATCGCTGTGTATTTTACCTTTGTAAAAACTATGGGTCACCTTCTCATGAAGGATCAGCCCTGGGTTTGGTTTTCTAATAAAGGTTAGACAATTCATATGTGGGAAATGAGACCATGTTATATTTGCTTACTGTTGCTTTTTATGTAATGCACGGAGATTGGGTGATCTCTGTCTTGCGTCTTGATTTAAAAAGGTCATATATGAACCTCGTTGCACTAGCGCTTTGGGGAATGGATCTCTGAAAAAATCATAGTTTTGATAAAATTCTAAACTATAATAAATCATAGTTAGATCTGTAGCCATAGATGCAGCTGAAATGATCTCCATGAATTTCATTAGTACTGTGTATTTTTTAGAAAACGCTAACCAAATCAATTGCAAAATGATTCCATGATAGATCTTGTATTCTAGGAAACGATATCCATGTGTTTATCCAGGTCTGACAAGGAAGGTGCCGAGTCTCCTTACCACAGTTACATTTTTCCTCTGTAGAGTATTGCGGTATGAGTGTATTGTCCATATAGGTTAGGAAAGGCGTTTTGTTTTAGATTTGACGCAGGAAAGTATCTTGTCTGTGATTTACGATTATACTCCATGTTTTGAGTCTGAACCTTTTATGCATGGGTTTTACATTTAGTTATATTTGGGTTTTAAACTACTTCAATATGGATATTGAACACGAACTTAAGGCTTTGTTCAATGCTTACACTCTAGGTCTCTTAGTATCGTGCGTTTGCGTTGTGTTGTGCCTGCAAGTTATTTCAGAGCTAATGCTAAGCTTTTCCTGCACATATGATGAGATATCTCGATAGTTGTTCTTTGACTGCAAGTTATTTTCCTTAAAAGCGTTTTAAATCTACAACGATTTATGTTTGTTAGGTGATGTGATCTGAGTATGTCTACGTGCGATTCAGAGTAAGTATGGTAGGCATGCGTTTTCCCTTCTATACTTTTGGCTGCTTGCATTTTTCTAAAAATGAGTTTAATGATTGATAAATACAAATCTCATTTTGAGAGTTGTGATTTCCTTCTTACAGTGTGGGTCTGATTACATGCCTTCACTGTATAATATACTTTAATTAAAATATCTAAGTACTATACCTAATCTAGTTACATGTCTGCGATTTGATATAGGTTAAATATTTATGTTATATTGAAAGATTGAAATCGAATTTGGAATTTCATTTACTACTAAATTTATAACCCTAGAACAACTCTAAAATTGTTCCATTAAGTGTATAAATGTATGAACCAGTATATATATAGATACTTTTCGATTATACTCCTTGAAGGTAAAAGTTGCATACATTACAAATAAAGACGAAAGAGGAATTGATAGCTAAGTAGAACATAAGAAAGAGGTCGTCCTTAATATAAGGAAAACCTATTAATAGTTATAAGCATATTTCTCTTGATGTGATAAGCGATTTATAAATACTTATTGGCATAAGTAAAATGGGAGGAAAATTTTCATATAATAATGCTGGATACTTTGTTTGCTAACATATTCTGGAAATTTGGTTAGTTAGTCGTATCCCTTAAATTAAGCAGTGTCGACACCATAAGGAAATAAGGTTGCCTAAAAACCATAATGTAACCATAAGGAAATAAGGTTGCCTAAAAACCATAATGTAATGGTATAGATGAATGTTGACATGCCCTTTTGTCTATGGATAAAACATAATGAGGGTTTAGTCATAAGTAATGGTTAACACATGTTATGATGAGAAATGATGCTAAGTCTCATAATCATAGGTAAGGTATTCCATTTGGATATCTTAACTTGAAACTTGGGGAGTTTTCTACTCACAACCTTACCTTAGTGGATTCGTCACCCAGCTCGGGGGTGGCTTTAGACGAAAAAACATACATCAAATAAAGCCTATGGTTGGGAGAAAAGTCGCAGACACGCTTTCAGTCACCCAAGCTAAAGTGAGATTAAAGAAGTATCTGTAATGGTTAGCTTGTTTATAGGATTTAATTTATCTTGTTTATAAGTTATTATGAAGCTTATGTTTTTGGATTTATAGGTTGATATATAGTACTAATATGTATATTGAGTTACATGACTTCAAGTGTTGGCTGTAGAGGATGTGAAAGGAATTGGGATAACTCTCGGAAGACAGAGTAGAGGAAATCAGTTGTACATGTGCATACTTTTTAGTTAGTTGCTTTCATTATTTTAAGTATATCTAACCTTGTCATTTTCTCCACTCAAGAGACTCATGTGTCATCTCTAATGGTTGCGCCTAGGAGTACAAGTACAAGTATGGTACCTTGTTATGAAGGGTGTTAACTATGATTAAAATACAGGGGTAATGTGTACTCGTTATCTCATTCAAAGGATAGTCTCGCGACTAATGTAACGGTTGTATCTTATTATACTTTTCAATAATATTTGCTTGTGTAGTATTAAAGTGATTTTATTTTGTAGATTCTTAATCTTGAAAGAATGGTATGATTAAGTAAAAGTTTTAATTTATTTGATATGATTAAATGCATATGATTAAAAAGAAAAATTTATGCTGACACCAGGAGAATATATTCAATTACTTTGGGGTATGTTACATATGGTATTAGAGCACATGTTACAAACACTCGAGCTTATTTGGGCTCAGTTGGGGGAAACAAATATAAGTTAGTTGAAAAAGAAAAGGGACTCCATCTATAAGACGCAAGCATAAAATTTCCTTTCCAAGGATCGACAAGAGTTAACCGACAAGTCGTCCTTGAATTGCAAGTAAGTATGTCCCATTTGCTAATGCATTATAATAGCATAGCATTGTCTATAGGTGAGCATTGTATATGTTTCATTATATATCCGAATGATCTTTTATGGTTAAATACTAGTTAATGAATATCTTCTCATACTATACAATTAGTTTCATTGAAGGACAAGGAAGTAATCATTGAAATGATTGAAATAGTTAGACTATCAGAGTTAAGGCTTTATGAAATAAGTTCTTGTAAGGTGGAGTAAAAGAGTATATGGAAAGTCATCCTAGTTGTGAATGTTTAAAGGTAAAGTTTATATGCTAAACTGAGGAACTCTCATAAATCCGTTGACTTGGTAGTTTAATTTAAAATGTTTATTACTTTTCTCTACATTTCTAGTTATTCTTGAGAGTGAATACCTTTCAGTTTCAACAATCATTTTATTTGAGTGAGTACAGATGATACATTTTCTTAACTTTATATAACTAATTGAATTTGATTGATCCAATCGTCAGGATTTCCAAAGATGAGATTTAGATGGGTAATCTAAGCAATTACTTGGATCTGTTAGCAGATCCATTAAGTTTGGATTAAAGGAGGAGTCAATGTAAATACGTATCTAACTGATGCATTGAATATTATTTTAGTTACGAAGGAAGCATAGTTATGTTGATGTTTATATTTTTCGTTAATACAAGTTCTATTACATTACAGGGGTATCAACTAGGAATTATAGGTTTGTTACATAAGAAAAACTAATATTCCAGAAGAAGTATAGCCTTGCTATACGAAGGTATCTAGATTCTTTTTAAAACAAAGGCATTAAATTTAATTGGTTTACTTGGACATTCTACTGGTGTGAGGATTTATATGACTGGGAAATTGTCAGGTTATAAAGGAGAATAATTGTAGGAGTCTCCTTGTTTCATTATGGTATGTGATTGTATAGGATAAGTGATTATAAAACTAATGTGTGACATTGGAACACACGTGTACCCTTGCTTGTCAATTAACCAAAAGGATAATGGTTATAATTACTTAAAAAGTATATATCTGTATTCTAAGTAGTTAATAGGATGCTTATGATGAAAATGCATGATTTTGTTTTATATATTTCTTATTTCAGTTAGGATACTTTGAGTGGTTTTTTAAAAGTTATACTTTAATGTGATCGAGATTTATGAGGTAGAGGTATACGTTATACTCCTGGATACCTTGACAATCTATGCCATTTTTTATATATGGATTTGATGAGATATTGAGTGTAATACTAATATGTGTTATTACAAGTAAACTTGTACCTTGGCATATGACCATCATATAGAAAGGAGATATGCGGTCATCCTTATAAAGGTATGTGGTTATCTTATAAAGGTATGCAATTATATATGTAAACAATTTGTTTTTACTTACATAGTGTTAGTGTGTACAAAGAAAATAGGTTATCCTAAATTTTTAAGTGGTCAAGAAATTTGATTGTAGTTCCTTTTTTTTAGAACAATGCACGTATATATTTCCCTGGGAATTAATGTGCCAAGAAAATTATTTTGTATATTTTCAAACCATGACGTAAGGATGAAAATAAGGAACCAAAAGAGGATGTTTATTTTAGATGATCATGTAGTAAGAAGGATGGTTTCTTAATATTATGCTTAGGGAAAATATTTTCTTACAAAATTTAATTTTTGTTATACAAAGTGGTACTAACAAGTGAATTTGGAAGATGGTCAATATTCTTTTGAACTTGTTGAAAGACAAGAGCGTAATATATTATGCATGGTAAGCATATGGTAAGAATCTGAATAAATATCAAGGACTCATGAACAGATATGTTAAAGCATGAGAAAGAAAACAGGTGAACCTTTTTGATGTTATTTTGTTGCATATGCAAGAAACAATAAATGATTGATGTTTAAAAGAACTTTCCTGGACTCAAGCATGAAGTCTTGAGGGGAAAAGAACCTCTTCTCTAAGTGAACACCGAGTAGCAAAATTGAGGATCCAGCTCTACTTTGCTAAAGTAGCTTTTCTTGGACTCAAGTAGGAGGTTGGCTGGAAAAGAAATTCCTAGAATCAAGTGAGGAGGCTTGAGGGAATTGTGAGAGAGTCTGTGATATCAATGGAAATACCTAGTCACAAAGTTTAACATCTGGAAAACAGGACGTTGTTTGATGTTTTTGAGGGGAAAACGTTTGACTAGCAATCAAAAGGGAGAGTAACCTCAAAGTTTCTCACATAAGTCCAATTGGTGACAGGACTTGAGAGAGAGTTCTGTATTCAACAGAGAGTTATTAAAGATGAAAAAACTTAAGGGAGAATTTGTTAATCAACAAAAGCATTGTTGAAAGTTGTTCATCTTTATGATGTAACATTAAAACACATATTAACGATTTGCTAGTATTTAGACCATTGAATTTCTCAATGTGTAAAAGTTATGAATACTTGAGTAGGAAAAATTCCCTCAAGGGAAAGGATGAATGATAAATTTTAAAAGGGTTACTGCTTGAAATTATGTGAAATAGATGATGCTAACTTGTGAATGAAAGGGATGTCTATCTCAAGTTGAGGACTAGTTAAAGCATCCAAGTACTGGAGGTAAAAGACATTCTCCAAAAAGATAAGTAAATCTGAATTAATTATCAATTCTTTTGAGGGTAATCCTATATTATACCTTCTTATGATGATAAAAGCACAAACACGAGATAAAATATGTTCCGTGAATTGGAAATCTTATGTTGGAGAAAGGACTTGTTGTTTATGTTTTGAGTTGGATTATGAATTAATAACATGTTTATTGAATAAATTTTGGAAGACTTGCCTTTGTTGCATAAAAGTGTAGGTTATGAAGGATAAAATCTTGTGGGGAATCGTGAAAGATTGAAGATGATCAAAGAAAATATGAAAGACATCACAAAGGACGTGGAAGAAAGCAATAAGAACCTAAAGGGAAATGAGCACAAAAAATTGACGAATATCTAACACCGAGGACGGTGTTAATTCTAAGGGGGAAAGGATGTAACATCCCCTCAGTACGCGACTGGAAACAACAAAGTGTAAGTAAGAAAAAAAAAACTGTAAGTACTAATCATAGCCTCATCAAATTATAGATGAAATTGATAATTCTAGGAGACTGAAAGAATGCACGACTAAAACGATGATTGGGGATGAATCCATTAGAAGGAGAGGTTAAAGGCTAGTGAAAACCTTGAGAATTTCAGATTTTGATGACTAGGGATTATCATGGTACAATAAGGTACGAAAGGGGAATACGAGTCATATTTCTCACTATTTGGCATGAATCCAATAATGTGCTTACTATTGAGAATGTGTCCATTGCATGCAAAGACGAAAGGATTCATACTATCCTTTGATCAAAAGGCAAGATGTTGATTGTTTTGTTCAATAGCATAAAAACAAGCGATTACTATCTCTATAAAATTGTTCTTAGAACACACAATATTATTATTATTTTTCCTTTACGTGCATATCCGAATTATTATTATAAAATGAAAAAAGACACTACCTTAAGTATAAAGGTGAGATAAACTGGCTTTACCTATATGAACGAGAAACTATATATATATATAGTAAGGTAAAACGTTATCAAAATGTGGTTCATAACATACATTATGTAGTAAGAAAAAAATATACGACTTTGGGTACGTAAAACAGTAGATGTGTTGTGGATTATGATGACTCGTGAACTCTTGCATGGACACACTACACACTTGGTGATTTTAAACAAAAAATGTGGAAATATTTTGCACCACTTGGCTCCTTGGGAACCAAGAGGGGGTTCTTTTTATCTGTCCGTTAAGACTGTGGAAAAACACATGCTGGCGAAGAGAAAGGTAATACCCTGGGTATGGGTTGAGAAGAGGAATGGACGAAGGAACAAGAGGCAATTGGAGGTTTTTGGGCGAAAAATCCAAGCTGCAGATTGATGCAAATTTGATTTTCATTATGGATCTGGTATGATACCATACCTCTACGCTTTCATGAATTTTTTCATTTATTAATGTCGGCGTTGTAAAATGTGGAAGCATTTTAGTATGAAGTAGATATGAACTTAGCTATTGGGATTCCTTTTTTTAAAATATAGTGGATCTAATATTTGATGACTGCGATTGTGCATGGGAAACAATGTGTAGTTTTTATTTTAAGATCGGTTGTGTTTGTGCATAAGAAAACCTTGTGTAGTTTGATTCTGACTATGAACCCAATCCAGGGGGATTAGTGCAATGGAATCGATGTGTATTTTACCTGTGTATAAAATGTGGGTCACCTTCGTATGGAGGATCGACCCTGGGTTTGGTTTTCCAATAAAGGTTAGACGATTAGTCTGTGAGAAATGAGTCCATGTTAGATTTGCTTACTAGCACTTTTTATGTAATGCACGAAGATTGGGTGATCTTTGTCTTGCGTTTTGATTTGAAAAGGTCAGATATGAACCCCGTTGCACTGGCGTTTTGGAGAATGGATCTCTAAAAAAGTTTCAGTTTTGATAAAAGTATGAACTATAGTAAATCTTAATTGGATCTGTAGCCAGAGATGCAACTGAAGCTATCTCCATGAATTTCATTAGTATTATGTATTTTTTAGAAAACGTTAACTAAATAAATTGCAAAACGATCTCCATGATAGATTTGGTATTCTAGGAAACGATATCCATGTGTTTATTCAGGTCCGACAAGGAAGGTGTTGAGTCTCCTTACCATAGTTACGTTTTTCCTCTATATAGTATGGCAATATGAGTGTATCATCCAGATTTGTTAGGAAAGGCGTTTTTTTTTAGATTTGACACAGGCATGTAACTTGTTTGCGATTTACCATTATACTCCATGTTTTGAGTCTGAACTTTTTATGCATGGGTTTTACATTTAATTATATTTGGGTTTTAAACTACTTCAATATGGATATTGAAAGTGAACTTAAGGCTTTGTTCAATGCTTACACTCTGGGTCTCTTAGTATAGTGTGTTTGTGTTGTGTTTTCCATGCAAGTTATTTCGGAGCTAATGTTGAGTTTTACCAACACATATGATGAGAGATCTCGATGGTTTTTCTTTGACTTCCAGCTATTTTCCTTAAAAACCTTGAAGATATGCAATGATTTTCATTTGTTAGGTGATGTGATCTAAGTATGTCTATGTGCGATTCTGAGTAAGTATGGTAGGCGTGCATTTTCCCTTCTATACTTTTGGTTGCTTGCATTTTTCTAAAAATGAGTTTAATGTTTGATAAATACAAATCTCATTTTGAGAGCTGCGATTTTCTTCTTACAGTGTGGATCTAATTACATGTCTACAGGGTATAATATATTTTAATTAAAAGATCTTAGTACTATACCTCATCTAGTTACATGTCGGTGATTTTGATATAGGTTAAATATTTATGTTATATTGAAATATTGAAATCGAATTTGGCATTTCATTTACTACTGAATTTATAACCCTAGAACAACTCTAAAACTGTTCCATTCCATTAAGTGTATAAATGTATGATCTAGTATATATAGATAATTGTCAATTATACTCCTTGAAGGTAAAACTTGCATACATTACAAATAAACAAGAAGGGGAATTGATAGTTAAGTAGAACATTAGAAAGAGGTCGTCCTTAATATAAGGAAAACCTATTAATATATATAAGCTTATTTCTCTTGATGTGATAAGTGATTTATAAATACTTATTGGAATAAGTAAAATGGTAAGAAAAATGTTGTTTTAATAATGGTGGATACTTTGTTTGCTAACATATTCTGGAAATTTGGGTAGTTAGTTGTATCCCTTAAATTAAGCAATGTCAGCACCACGAGGAAATAAGGTTTCCTAAACACCATAATGGAACCATAAGGAAATAAGGTTGCCTAAACACCGTAATGTAACAGTATAGATGAATGTTGAAATGCCCTTTTTTTATGGATAAAACATAATGAACGTTTAGTCATAAGTAATGGTTACAAATGTTATGATGAGAAAAGATGCTAAGTTTCATAATCATAGGAAAGGTATTCCATTTGGATATCTTAACTTGAAACTTTGGGAGTTTTCTGCTCACAACCTTACCTCAGTGGATTCATCGCCCAACTTGGGGGTGGCTTTAGACGGAAAAACATATGTCAAATGAAGCCTATGGTTGGGAGGAAAGTCGCAGACACGCTTTCAGTCACCCAAGATAAAGTGAGATTAAAGAAGTATTTGTAATGGTTAGCTTGTTTATAGGATTTAATTTATCTTGCTTATAAGTTATTATGAAGGTTATGGTATTGAATTTATAGGCTAATATATAGTACTAATATGTATATTGAGTTACATGTCTTCAAGTGTTAGCTGTAGAGGTTGTGAAAGGAATTGGGATAACTCTCGGAAGACAAAGTAGAGTAAATAAGTTGTACATGGGCATACTTTTGAGTTAGTTGCTGTCATCATTTTAAGTATATCTAACCTTGTTATTTGCTCCACTCAGGAGACTCATGTGTCATCTCTAATGGTTGCACCTAGGAGTACAAGTACAAGTATGGTACCTTGTTATGAAGGGTGTTAACTACGATTAAAAGGCATGGTTAATGTGTACTTGTTATCTCATTCAAAGGATAGTCTCATGACTAATGTAACGGTTGTATCTTATTATACTTTTCAATAAGATTTGCTTGTGTAGTATTAAAGTGATTTTATTTTGTAGATTCTTAATCTTGAAAGAATGGTATGGCTAAGTAAAAATTTTATTTTATTCGGTATGATTAAAAAGAAAAAATTATGCTGACACGTGGAGAATATATTCATTTACTTTAGGGTGTGTTACAGAAGGAGTGGGTGAAGACTTGAAGACATATGTGATTGAAGGTATGGAGTGTTGAGTGTGGGGAGGTTTGCAAGTGATCGTGGGAGCAGGGTGTAGCGTTGGTGCGTGGATGGTGACCAGGAGTGTGGGGAATGTGAATGGAACTTGTGGGAAATGGGAGGAGGAACCGATGGTTGGAAGGTGGAGTTAACATCAGAAGAATTGGTGTATGAAAATGAATGACCAAGGAGATAAATGTGCAGGATATTGTGGAAGGTGGAAGCTTGGTGGCGTAGGCTTGGATTTTAGAATGGTTGCGGTGGTGAAATAGATGGAGGGTGAATGAAATAGTTATGTGGAATGGAAAGCGAAGAATTCTGAATCAAGACTTAAAATTAATATTATTTTTTGTAATGGTAAAATACCTGAAAATTTAGAGAATTTTTGTGTGGTCAACAACAAGGGATCAAAATGGTTCTGAAATTACTAAAACAACAAAATCGTTTCTAAAAACAACAATGATTTCCTACACAAATACTTGATACAAATAAAGCAGATACTCCATTAAAAAAAAGTAAAATATTATATGATTGATAAGAGAATGGAGGGGAGAGTTATGTGTTGTCTTCGATCTGTTGTTGCTCCCCCCTCTTTATCAATGTGACTTTGGTTTAACAGCGACCCAACCCTAATGGAAGGAAGGCGGCATGACCCCACAGGGTCTTCACTTAGTGAAACCATGCCATGCACGTTCGTTCGTGGCATATGAAACAATACCCCTATTTTCAAAAAATATTGGAAAATACCTCCCAAAATCATTTTTTTTAACCCCCTTTCAATATGCCTTCCCGATTTTAAAAAACCCCTATTTTCACTATATATTGCATGTATCCATTTTTTCATTTACATTTTTTATACCCCTTTATATTTATACCTAGTATATTGACATGATACCCCACATACATTCTACAATGCACCTTGCTTCTTTTGATGTATATTGTGGATGCACATTACTTCATCCACAATGATCAACATCATAGAGATAACATTCATTTCCTAAATTGACACTAGTTTGTCACTCTTCCTTTGAACCTTTTCCTCTCAACAATGGACAGTCACATCGAGGTTCTACATGATGTCTAAAACATGGCTAAACACTCACTAGTTGACACTACTTGACTATTTTTCAAAATCAAGAGAAAAAACACCAAAGGCTTGATAAAAATCAGAGTATATCTACACAAATATTGTTAAATTCAATTGACAAATAGAGATATGTTTTTACCTTTTTCCTCTCAACAATGGATAGTCACATCAAGGTTCTACATGATGTCCAAAACAAGTTCAAGTAAGAGTTCATAAAACCAAATAACTAACTACATTTTCTAACCATTTGTCTCACATTTCTAACCAAATAACTAACTACATTTCTAACCATTTGAAAACCAAGTTCAAGATATTTGTTTAAGCCTACATCATTTGCAATTTTGTTTATTATTTTATGGGAATGTCATGTTACATAACGTTACACAACAAAACACTTTCAACATCTCCCCATGCTGGGTTGTAAGCACCTCCTTACTCTCAGTGCAATAAACAGGTTTAGTCAAATATTAATACAAAATAAACTAGTAAAAGGGTAAAGTATTACTATTAACTACTAACAAGAAGATTATACCTCTGTACGAAGTTCATGAGGAAACGTTGCAAGTAGTGAAGCACTATCCATATCAACAGGTTGTCCATCAAAGAGATGAGCCTGAAGCAATCTCTGTGCTTGTTGTTGTGCAAGGACCTCTATTTGTATATCTGGAGGAAGGGCAGCAAGGAATTCTGGATCAATCTCCTCAGTAGCTGGTGGATGATTATTTGTAGGTTGTGCCACCTGATTCTGCTGGGAAGCAAGCACCTCTATTCTTAACTCTTCAGGAAGAGCCTCTAGGAATGTAGGATCAATAGAATTAGATCCCACCACCACAGTATTTTGTTGCTGCTCACTGGGAGTATGAGCAGGTACATTTTGACTACTCTCCCTGGCAATTTCTGGCTGGGCTTGTTCTCTATTACTATTTTCATCTTGTAAACCTTCCATATTTCTTGATGCATCAATCTATCTGAGGTTTCTAGTTCCATCGGCACTTCCAATTTCTACTTCCAAGTTGCGAACGGTTTCACTTGATGTAGCACCACTACCACTACTATCTTGGTTCACAGCTTCAACATCACGCATGACTCGCTCATTCCTCTCATCTTGCATCTCAAGGTCATGGTGAACATCATCTATAGTCTGAGTTCCTTGCTCCAAAGAATCCTGTTGCAAAGGTTGAGTTGAAATAGTGTTGGTATTATTGGCACTATTATCTTCAATATGGGATTGCCCATGTTCCTCAGTTCTCTGTATATCATTTTCCTGTGATTGTAGAGTTTTTTTCATTCCAGTACCATCTTTTGCATCTTGTGAAGCACTAGCTTCACCTTTTTCCTGTGATCTGGTGGTATCATGGGCCTGATCTAATGGAGTATCATCAACTGGCTGAGCTCTCTGTAACTGAGAAACAAACTGCTCCTCAATCCCCAATGCTATGGTAGCACCACTCATTCTTCTAATTTGCTGACTATCATCAACCCAGCTACTCAAACGATTTCCTGGCCGTCCACTTCGAAGTGTTCAGAAAATCGAATCCAGACGGGATGGAGCTTAAGTACTTTCAACATTACTCCCAGTGACAACCCTAGGCCCTTTTGACCACATGCATGCAAAATCTCATTTGATGAAAGGAGGCCTTACTGTTTGTTTGTTTTTTAGTGAAGAATGGTGGTAGAAGAATAAGAAACATTTAACTTTACATTTGTTTCTTACTAGTTTAATGGTTACTTCTTTTGTTTATAGCTTCGATTTGTCCCAAACCTTGATGGGCAAAATGTTCTATTTTCATTTGAATCAACTCCAAAATTCAGGATCGGGGTTTCCTTTGGAAGTGGAAGTCAAACACTCCCTGCAACAAAGCTACCTGGTGTTTCATCCTGGCTGGCAGGTTCCTTTGCCTTCTTGTTTGTTAATTCAAACTTCAAATAATGAAAGAGAACATATTGGAAGATGCATGACTTCTTTATTGAACAGTTGTGGATTGTGTTTCTTAAGGAAGTATAGCTTGTAATTAAGAGTTTGATGTCACTTTTTTCAGGAAAATCTCTTCACTGAGACCTTGATAAGAATTATGGTTGAACCTCGACGTAAATGCATTTCTTTGCTAGCTATAAACTTGAAGAAAAGTGCTATTGGTGGGATTCTTTCAGTTATAGTTTTTTCGGCCAATAATATTGTCAGGTAAAATCTAAAAGGAGCTACTTTAGAGAGACGACTAAATTCACATGGAGGCAATTATTCAAATGGAAGTAGCAGTGGAAAAATGTTAAACACATTTGTAGAAGTGGAACTTGGAGATCTAATGAGGAGAACTAAAGCATGCCAAGGTTCATCCCCAACATGGGGTGATACATTCAATATGGTTTTACATGAAAACACAGGCATCCTAAAACTACATCTTTACGAACAAGGTTCAAGCAATGTCAAATATGATTATTTGACCAGCTATGAAATCAAGGTTAGATTTTTATTTGAAGTAAAGCCAACAATCCTTGAGATATGCTTATTCAGAAAGTGTGCAGCATTGAAATTACTCGTTTAAATTGATTTTTGCATAATTATTTTTTCCTAGTTCTCTTCTGTTGAAATCCATGCTAAATAGGAGCAGTCTCAACTTGTGCTTGATTGATGATTGAGATTTCAAACAGTTTACCAAATACACTTTGACATCTCTTTTATATATAGATGAAATATGTAGATGACGACTCCACTACATTTTGGGCAATAGGAAGGAATTCAAGTGTGTTGGATGCACATGCTGAACATTGTGGAAAGGAAGTTTTGATGGTTGTCCCCTTTGAGGGCACATATTCAGCAGAGGTGCTCTTCTTTACTTCACTAGAACAAACTTGTCATACTTTATTTTGCCCTTTTATCATCTTATATCACAAATTTATTTAAATCAAGTATTCTTAAAAAAAGGATATCATTTCTAGAGGAAAACTATAGTCTCCATGATTGACAGCTCTCTCCCACAGCTTGTAAAGGTAGAAGAATGGCATGTTGGCTCACAAAGATGTCAAGAGTGCAATTTATATGCTACATAGTTGCTTACAAGTTATTTCTTCTTTAGTCATTTTCTGCATTTCTTTTTGTAAATTTTTTTCTGAGAATACAGGATGTATTTTTCAAAAAAATAAGGTAGGCAATGTTAATTTGCATTTGCAGCCTATTCCATTACATTCAGAGGAAGAAAATGGAACACGCCAAGGTGTTGATGACAGAGAGAGTAAATGAAATCTAGATGGTATTCCAAATGGAAGATCTCACATATACATTTCATTCCTCAATTGCTCACATTTACTCATAAAGTTTTGCAATTATAACACTTGCTTCCTTGTAATTGACCTATGGAAATTTCTATCTTCCAACAATTTGTGTGATGATTATTTATAAAAAAGTTAGTCTTTCAGATATTGCATTTGAGCTAATCTTTCAGCTTATCCACAATTAGTGCCAAAGCTCATGAATTCTGTATACATGACATGATTGTCTCATAACTTCTATCTTATCTCAACTTCTAAGGATTATATCTAATAGTTTCCTTGAATATGAAGGTATGGTTAGATATTTTGGAATACTTCTGTACTAAGGTGAGTGACTTCTCAAAGTATGAGGTTTGCCTCATTAGATTGGATGTCCTTACAGTACTCCTTTTCTCCATGGAAGAAATCTTTAAGCAACTCCTGCACTTTGGGTATTCCTATAGAACTTCCCACTAAGACAATTTTGTGAATCTGGGTTTTATAATTTGTCATTATCATTGGATTTTTGAAACAGATAAAATGTTCATTGTTCATTTGCCCACTCTCCTAATTTTTTAATGTTGGTCCTGGTTTTCATAGAGACGAGGGCAGACAACACTCTCTTATCCGTCTTGCATGAACTCTGAAGTCCCTTTGCGATATGTTGAGTTTGTATTTTTCCCCATTATGTAATGGAGATGACTTCCTGTCAAAGCCATATAAAACAAACTAAACAAAATATTATATTGCCTGCTTGGTAATTCATAAATCAAATGACAACTAAAAAGACATATCAAATAGTTTACCCAATGAGAAAACATATGATAATTATGTTTCAAACTTTCAAGATCATCAAACAAGAAACAAAAGCATGGAAGGATACATGTTAGGTCACTTGAATGATAAGATTTAATTATACAAAGAGTGATCAAGGGAACAAATGAAAAAATATGACAAATTTTGATTATAACATTACATATAAACCAAAATGAACTCACCTCAGTGTCTTGTTCTTGCTTTTTCTTCTCAATTTTGAGTCTTACTTCACTTGTTGTAAATTTTTCAAGGGGGATCCAAACATCCTTGGTTTCTCCTTCTTCCAGTCCTTCCAAATTCACACGGGCACTTCCCATACTCTCATCCCCAAGAAAGTCTACATTGTAGCATTTTAATTTCAAATATTGATCACCTTCAATCTCGTTAAACTCAAATTATTCGTCCCATATGGGGCTGATACCTCGTGAAATTGATCTTGTTCTGCGAATGTTCTGTGATTATATTAAAAAAAAATTAAAGCTAACCAACTGCAAAGTACAGCTACAGGAAACATTGCAGATATCCACCAATATGTAGATCAGTCTAATTCTAGAAAATGAAAAATATCTAAACTAAACCAACTGCTTCCTCCTTCCTTAGTGAAACCATCTAAATGCTAACCAACTGCTTCCTCCTTCATTTTTTGTGGTGGATGGCAGGCCCTACTGTGACCCACCAATAAATTAAAGATTTAAATTAAAACAGAGGAGACCAATGCATCTATATTATACTCTCAAATTATCTATCTCATTCCTTCATTCAATCCTCTAATTCATGTTTGCACATTGTCAAGTCACTCTATTCAACGTTTGATTTTGAAGTCAATGTTGAGTTCATTCCCTCTGCCTCCCTTCACTGTTATACCCAATGCCATGATTTTATGGATAATTTGTAATAGATAATAACATAGGAAAATTATTAAAAACTATTTGTGAAAATATATATTGTATTGCATTAAATTTAAAAGGATTCGTAAAGGCTCTGCCCTTCGAAGGTGCATCCCATGGAAAGGCCTCTTTTAAAAATTCTCTCTCTCTCTCTCTCTCTCTCTCTCTCTCTCTCTCTCTCTCTCAAGCCCTCCATCCCATCCTTGGTATCATTAAGGCCACCATGGTACCATTTATGCAGCTTGAACCCTCATTAGTCAAGGAAGAAGATTATTTCCTGAAGAATTAGATGATCTGCAAATGCAATGGCTTATGGCAAAAGCTAAAAGACATTCAGGCTTGGTCTTTGAATCCTAGGGTTCTCTCTTGAAGGATATTATGGTAATCCACCCTTGCACCAAAGTATTAATTATCCTAGAATTTCTCTCTTTGGTAGTCAGCATTAACTGTCAATAATGGCCATTGGTTTATGGGTAAAATTAGTCTCTCTACAAGGGTCTGAAAACCAAGCTTCAACCCACATACATAATCGTTATCATCAATTCTTATCTGAGTTAGAATGCCCAGCGTCCCTGTTGAATATTTGAAACCATAAATTTCTTTTGGCCATTGGTAATACTCTAGGTAAATTTATTACATTGGCCTCTCAGATGGGGAATTCAATGGATTCCATACATAGTAGCAAGATTCGAATACGGTTCAGTATGGAAAAAATGCATAATGAGAAAATATAGTACAGATCCAATACAGAAGTATACATCTCATAGATATGAAGAAAATGCATTTTGTTCCACATTTTAGAAGAATTTCATCCCCGGGAATGCACAATAAATCAACAAAAATATCATTCCTTGAAAATTTGGTGATTTAGTTTTATATTTATAGGCCTTTTTAGTTTTTTGTTAATGTTTTTGGGGTTTGGAGGCCTTTTTTTGGTTTAGGGGTGGATAGGTATCAAAGACATGAGGTATACCGTATAGTATCAAAGACGGTAAAAGTACATTGACCATACTATAGACATACTGTACTGAGAATTCACCAAATTTCATACTTTTACTGAATTTCCATATAACAAAAGGCAATACAACTGAATCTTGCTACCATGAATATGCATTTATGCTGGTTTGAGCAAGGATCTTCCTAAAAAAATCATGTTGAAGTATGAAGACCACAACTGGACACTAGCATTGGACCATGAACATATTGCTTTCCATTACAGGTTACTGGTTATATTTCAGGCACTAGCACTGGCACTTAACAGCTTCTTGTCCTAAGGCAAATGCTTCTTATGCAAAAAGAGAAGAAATTGCAAGCCCTCCTAGTGGAAGGACTCTATGATTGATCGGTGGAACCAATTAAGTATCAAGAGGACTCTGAGCCCATTTTGACTGCAAATGACCTGCTCCTTCCTCCCATAGGGATGAGTGATGCTATTCTCCCAGTGGTGGTTATGGAGATGTCACAGCTAGCCTACCTAACTAGCTGCACCCCCAGGGAGAAGAAGATAAAGGTGAAGACAAATCATTTGAATAAGAAGTGGGATCCAGTCCCTTCAGTAAAGCCTCCTGGTGAAGGCAATTATGGTTTCCTGAGATTCCATTAATTTCTAAGCAACCTGCTTTGGGGCATGCTGAGGAAGGTTGGATTGAACTAAAATAAAAACTTAAAACTTAAAATTAAAAGAAGAGTAACTTGCCAGAATATGATCTCTAAGTAGAGGCGTTAATGATCTCTTTATGGTACTTCAATTTTATCTTATTTTATTATTCTCAAAATTAAGGAAACAATATGTTTACAGTGTTTCTCTGTTTAATGTTTCTAATGATGCATGTATTGTCATTTCTCTGTTTCCTAAGATTTTGAATGTGTTGATTTTGAAATGTGTACCCATTTTAGACACATTACCCATTTCCCTGTTTTAGATGTAACATAGATTACAACTTGAAAAATGTTGAAGTTCCTCTACTGCAATTCTGCTCCTTAAGGTTGAAGTACTAGAACTTCCTCTGCTACAAGACACTAATTATCTACCCTAATAGAAAATGCAAGATACAAATTGGAAACATTGAGGCTTTGTGCTAAGACAGCTTGATAATGGCCTTATTTGCATCTGATTTTGTTGAGATCATTATGTGAGAAGCTCATTTTTGTGATGTTATATGTTTGTGTTCACCTTTAGTCCTCCTTGAGGCCTACTTGTACTATAGAACCTCTTCTTAGAATGAAAATTGAAAACAAATATAATCGGGAATTTGATCAAAGATGTTGGGTTGTTAGGACCTCATTTCTATGGTTGAATAACTTAGCTATAAAATTTCCTAGTTCATTTTGGTTTTCATGGGATAGCCTAGAGAATTTTAAACGCAAATGCTTTTGTATTTCTTTCTGGTGGGTTTAGGGCTATATAGGATGACATGTTTTCCATCCTCTATGGCTTGAGTTATGCAAATTGTCCCTGGGCAGTTTTCCTTGGGGTAATCTGACCTTTGAATTGTATTTTCATTGGGAATTTAGGCTGCTCAAAGTCTACGGTTTGCTTTTGTCCTTTTATAGTTACAGGCACTGTAAAATGTTACTGTTTCATGCAAGTTTGTGGGTACAAATTTTCTGTAAAATAGAATTCTGAACTAGTTTTATAGCTGCTTACAATATAGATAAGCAAGATTATTTGGAGTAAATGGGAGGTATAACAAGGCCAAAGGGATTATGCCAATCCCCAAAAACTAATAATTGAAGACTTCAGTGACCAACTAGCTCTTAGACTAATATAAGCTCCAAACTAATTTCTCATATTTCCCCTTTTATATCAGAATTCTCAATAGTTGTCAACTGGGTTGAAATGCATATCAGGTGACCTCTGTAGTTGTTGGAAATGGTTTATTCACACAAGGGACCCCAGAGGTGAGACGAATCAGTCTAGAAAGAAATCAGGGTCTTCCCAGTGTGAAAATAGTCTATGTAGTTCTTGAAGCTCAATACCAGGCTTTTGTAATTGAGCAGTCCGGAATCTTAACCAGAAAAGAAAAGATGTTTCGTTTGAGATTGTCGGGTACCTTCTCGAGGAGATAAGGGACCAAAGCACCTACAACATGTTTTGTAAAGATCTGTCTGATGCCAATATATTCATTGGATCTCTCATATTTGTTGAGGAACTCGCTCAAAAGGTAAAGGCTGCAGTGGAGACCGAGAGGAAAAGATTGGATGCTGTCTTGGTTTTCCCTTCAATGCCAGAGGTAATGAGACTAAATAAACAGGGCTCTTTTAGTATGTCTCAATTGGGCCAGTCCAAAAGCCCTTTCTTTCAAATGTTTAAAAGAAAGAAGAAGTCAACATGCTTCGAGGAAAGCATGCTTAAACTTGTTAGAACCCTACCCAAAGTCCTCAAGTATTTGCCAAGTGACAAGGCTCAGGATGCTAGATCCTATATCATGAGTTTGCAGTTTTGGTTGGGTGGATCGCCAGAAAATCTTGAGAACTTCTTTAAAATGATTGCTAGATCCTATGTGCCTGCTCTTAAGAAGACAAAATTGGAGTTTGTTGATCCAGTCGTCTATTTGGACACAGGAATATGGCACCCTTTGGCTCCTTGCATGTATGACGATGTTAAACAATATTTGAATTGGTATGACACCAAAAAGGATGCAAATGAGAAACTTAAAAACCCAAATGCACTAGTCATTGGTATTACCTTGCAAAGAAGGCACAGTATTACTGGTGACGATGGTCATTATGTGGCCTTTGTGATGGAATTGGAAGCCAGAGGTGCAAAAGTTGTGCCAATCTTTTCAGGTGGATTAGATTTTTCTACCCCTATGGAGCGTTTCTTGTATGACCCACTTACAAAAAAGTCTCTTGTAGATGCTGTGGTTTCCTTGACTGGGTTTGCACTCGTGGGTGGACCTGCTAGATAGGACCATCCTCGTGCTATACAAGATTTGTCCAAACTTGATGTTCCCTACATTGTGGCCTTGCCACTAGTGTTCAGGACTACAGAGGAATGGCTTATCAACACTTTGGGATTGCACCCAATTCAGGTTGCATTGCAGGTTGCACTTCCTGAACTTGATGGTGGTTTGGAGCCTATTGTTTTCTTAGGCCATGATGCAAAAACTGGTAGGTTTCATTGTTTGTATGAACACTGTTTCAGCAATTTCATCAATTAGACAATCTGTTAACAATGTAATCTGTCTAAAATTATTAACCTTGTTGTGAAACTCCTATTATCATTACATTGATGTCAGAATACCAAAACAAGGCCATGGGACTAATACAAATGTTTAGGATCAAAGTTTCTTTCAATCCATCAGAGGATTAAACACAGTATACCTTACCTCCAAGAATGCTATGTAGTGGCTCTCCAACGTGCATCCTCCAACATTGCTATGCACCAGAGAAACCCACCACAAACCCACGACCAGAAAATGGTGAAAAACGCCCTTGTTATCCAGAAAACACGATGGTGAAAACCCAAGGACCAACACTGCTACGCACCAAAAAAAATGCCCTCGTTTTCCAGAAAACACGATGGTGAAAACCTAAGGACCAACACTGCTACATACCAGAAAAAATGCCCTCATTTTCCAGAAAACACGATGGAGAAGACCCAAGGACCAACACTGCTACGATTTGAAAAAATGCCCTCGTTATCTAGCCAGAAAACACGATGGAGAAAACCCAAGGACCAACACTGCTATGATTTTAAAAAACGCCCTCGTTATCCAGAAATAGGATGGAGAAAACCCAGAAAAATGATGGAGAAAACCACAGGAAAACCCTATGCAGCATACGCAGGGTGCACGTAGGCTTATGGTGGAGCACTGGTGAAGGGCGTGGGTAGGATTGTGGAATAAAATATCCCCCAACATATTGGATATTTATATAGTTAAAAAAAAAACCCAATTTACCCCTAATATACCACCAATATATTGAGTTGTAATTTTTTAATTTTTAACCTCCCCAATATGAACGGACGTGACATCATATTGGTCCTTAGGTGCCGCCCCCGTGCATGACCCACAAGGCTATTTATGGCTTCGGGGTTATTCTCGAGACTAGCGGGGGTTATTCCTTCCCTATAACAAAGAAAGGCTGGCGTATCTGAGTGAAGGGCTCGCATCCCCTAATGTCTAATGGATCTTTACTAATATTTCTTTATTATATAATTGGAGACTTGTGAGATGTTTATTTATTATATATTTTGTTTATTACAAAAACTTTATTAATAGAATTTTGTGTTATTACTTATGTGTTTTATTTTAATTTTTTAACATTAATCTTAGTTATATTTTTTTATAAAATAACGTAATTTCATGTTATGGTGAGATAAAAAATGAAAACTCCATACATCTTTTAAATGTAAGTAATAAATATAGTTTTAAATTTAATTCATTTTGGAAATGGTTATTTAAACATTTGGCTAAGTAGTGAAGGGCAATGATTAGTGAACTGAAGTGCACTAAAGCCTTTTTTATTTGATTTTTTCTAACATGGATCTTTGTCATATTTTTTTTATAAAAGAAAATAATTTCATATCATGGTCAAATAAAAAATGAAAACTCTATACATCTTTTGAATATAAGTAATAAATATAGTTTTAAATTTATTACATTTTGGAAATGATTATTTTCACTTTATCTATGTAATAAAAAGCTTTCTCTTTTGAATGTAAATGTAAGTAGTAAACTTAGTTTTAAATTTAATACATTTTATAAATAGTTATTTAAACTTTATGTACTTAATAGAGTTTTTATGTATGTAATAAAGCTTTTATGTAAATGAATAGCAATTATTATTTGACTTTTCAATATTAACATTATAAGAAAAAACTATATTAATAAATGAGAAGAAAGAAAAGCAAAATATTAACTAAATGTGTAGATCATGATACTAGAAGTATGAATTCACAATATGAAGAAAGCTAAGGATTAAAACAATTACACTATATAGTAAGTGCACTAGATTTATGTGTGCACAACAAGAAAATTGGTACACCTATTAAATTTAATATTTAAAAAAATAAGCTTAAGAGAAATTTTAACCAAACATTTTGGAAAATAAGTTCAATATAGATAAATGTTTGTTACCTATTTTAAATCAGTTTTACACTTCAAAATGCGCATTTATATAAAACAAACTTTTGCTCTTAGAATAATTTAAAGTAAATTACTTTAAAATAGAGTTAATAAAAATGAAGATAAATAAATAATAAAAAATCTTTAAAAAGAGACTAAATGTGAAAGATTAAAACTTAACTTTAACTAATTTTGTAAAAATAAAATAAAGTTTTACACTTTAAAATTAAGTATAAAAAACTAATCTAGAAGATTGGGAGTTATTTAAATAATTAAATAAAATTGCTTTAGTCATATTTATTTGTCCATATTCTTAAGGACTATATCTTTTGCACAAATGTACAAATCAATCTTGTGCAAAAGACTAAATGTGAAAGATTAAAACTTAACTTTAACTAATTTTGTAAAAATAAAATAAAGTTTTACACTTTAAAATTAAGTATAAAAAACTAATCTAGAAGATTGGGAGTAATTTAAATAATTAAATAAAATTGCTTTAGTCATATTTATTTGTCCATATTCTTAAGGACTATATCTTTTGCACAAATGTACAAATCAAAGACTAATCGAATCATTTCACACCACAGTTATTTAAATAATTAAATAAAATTACTTTAGTCATATTTATTTGTCCTTGTGCTTAAAGACTACATCTTTTACACAAATGTACAAATCAAAGACTAACTGAATCATTTCACACCACAGTTATTTAAATAATTAAATAAAATTACTTTAGTTATATTTATTTGTCCTTATTCTTAAGGACTACATCTTTTACACAAATGTACAAATCAAAGACTAACCGAATAATTTCACACCACATATCATATGCATTTTTCCATCCGTAAAATTTTTAAAAATTTTCCTTGGAAGCTTAATTGTCTTGCAAAAAAAAGATGCCTACTATCTGAACAAACAACAATGAAAAAAAACAAAAAAATGTAATTTTTTTTTAATTAAAATAAGAGTGAGAAAACAACTTGTTATCTACATTAATAAAAATCAATATCCTATAGCAATAGGACTATAATTCCATGGATTTAAAAAAGAAAAACATCATCAATTAGAATATGCTATGCTACAGAAACATCTTGGATTCCCATAAAACTATTATTTTATGAATGCTTGCACTAATAATAGGTGATACTACCGTACTTAATTATTCCAACAACATTATAATGATATTGAACTAATCGAAACAAAATATGGGGTCGCAATCAATATATAGGAATAATTGACTTCTACAGGCATTACTGACTAAAATAAGGAGGATTATTATTTATGGAAGAATAGAATTAGAATCCTTCTTTTAAAGAACAAATACTTTCAAGATTGCAGCAACAACGACGGTCACGGATCCATTCGAACCGTGGACCTTTGAGGAAAAAATCGTAGTTCATTTTATTCTTTTCCACTAAAGAAGCGAACTCGATCTTGGGAAGATGGGTCAATCTACGAATGAATGATAAATTAAGCAAGGAGTAGGTAGTTCATGGATCACTAACATGAACGGAGCCCTATGCACCTTTGGCAACCCAAATGCTCATTCATCATTTCTAGGCTCTTCATTGACAATCCAAGAGGCATTTAAGTGTCAAAGCAATGAGCTCGAACAAGACCAAAATATGGATACATAAGGCGATCGAGGAGGATGGGATCGTTTTAATGCTGGCTCCATTTCATTACCCGGCTCCATTCCATTGCAGCCTATCATAACAAAGCTTAAAACAACCATTAAAGAAAAACCCCATGCATTTGTAACCATGCTGAAGCAAAAACCCTTACAAACAAAAAAAAATCCTCGAAGCTCAACAACCTAACAACTAGTTGGGAAATCATAATATGGGAGCTTCAACCAGTTTGTGCTTAAGGAGCTCAAAAGACTCTGCAAAGTCTTTACTCTAGTTAAAGTATATTGATATGAAACAAAAGAATCACCTGCTCAATCAACTGTTGTTGGAAGATATGGACCCGCTTGGTTTACAGTAAAGGTGTTGAAGGGCAAGATCGGGTGATCAACAATACATAAGTTTATACATAAGTTTATGGAGCAGTGAAGAGAGCTAAGCGAGAGACATAGTATAAGCAGAGACGACCATAGCTTCGTACACGAAATGTTGATAGATTAATACAATTGAACTAGATCTACAACTTACTATATAGGAAGCAAACTACAACAAAACAATGAGAGTTTCCTAGTGTCGTAAACACAATAAGTCTGAGGCAGGTCCTCTATATGGTTGCAATGACTGGCCTATAACGCGTCTACAATGAGAACAAAATGCATATATTTCCCTAGTTGCAGTGCATCTTAGCTCGAATCCATACCAGTTCTAAGAGGGTTGTTGCCTCTCATCTACACCCCATTTTGCAATCCTCCTTTAGCCTCTATTCACGGTTGTGGGCATGTCTGCCTCCACCCCCTGGGGGCTACAATAGACAATTGTGGGCATGTCTACCTCTGGCACCTAGGGGTTAAAATGGAATCGCAAATCTATTACTTGTCTCACACTCAAGACAAATGCAGAATAAAGTTATAACTTGTCAGAACACATTAAAACATAAGCTTACAGTCCAAATATCACAATGTTACAAAAGTTACAAAGGTTTGAGTTATTTATATTTTATTTATTATTTATTTTTAATTGGAACAATGATAAAAATTGTCAAATCAATATCCCTAATCCAATAATGATTCAACATTTATTATTTAAAATATTTTACTACACATTACAAAACTTTAGTAAAACAATTTTAATTTTTATGTACTGTTAAAAATAATATAACAAGAACCACCACCTGTCAATGTCATTACAAAACTTTAACAAAACAATTTTAATTTTTATGTACTGTTAAAAATGATATAACAAGAAACCACCACCTGGCAATGCCATGGACAACCACAGTTGCTTTTGGAGAGAATTTGAAATTGCAAGAAGATATTATGGGTTGCAGTTGCTAAGTTGAGATTTGCTATTGTGAAACCCAACTATTGGGCTTTGATGAAAACACTAAATCAACATAAACAAAATTTTTAAATAATTATCCTATATTATTATTTATATAGCAAATGTTGATCTCTTTTAACAAATGATATTCATAACACTATCCAATTTAATTGGCATCCTACAATTTAGTTACATCATACTCTTCACTTTTACAATTTATATTATTTTTTTACTATAAAATTACCTCTTTAACTTGTGATTATTAAATATAAATTAAAAAACACAGTTTTGAATAAAGAACAGTAAATTTTAGTAATAAATTTCAGTTATGACCCTCCTTTTAAATTTGACCATATTGATGTTACCTAGGATAAAATGGAAGGAGTGAAAAGTTTGATAAAAATCTGAGTTATATTTTCATTAATGCTGAGTTTTTTTTATTACCAAGTAATAATAGAAGTTTCAATTAGATGGGATCTGCCAAGCACATCTCTCCCCTACTAGAATGCACCTCTTCGGTGCAATTACTTAATTTCACAATAACTAATTAAAAACTTATAATTAGTCTTTTAATTTATAAACTAATTAGATTGGATTAACTTATAAAGTAAAGTGATATCTCAAATTTCAAATTATTTCACAATATCAATATAGAGATTGTAAATACATGAAAAATACAATTGATATCATTATAAAGTACACACTTTCTTCTACTACTCTGAAATTCAATGACCCTACTCTTTTTCTACTTACCTCTTTTTCTACAAACTCAGTCTTGATGGACGAGGAACGAAATAATCTCAACCAATTATAATTTCTTTTATAACCGAAGAACGCTAAGAGTGCGCTGGGAGCATATGTAACCAACAACATGGAATAATAAATACATTATGAATTAGGTTTGTACATAGTTGGTTTTCAAATGTTTCAATTCGGGGTATGAAAAATTCAGTCAATAATGGGTGAATAGTGCAAGATTTATCTTAAAGCAATACAATACATTTTGGTGAATGCATATTGTTATTAATTAATGTGAAAAACCAAAGTTTAATATGTTTAAAATTCAACAATGTATGTCTAAGTATATACAACATTTATTACCAACAAAACATTTAAATATTGTTTGTGAATGTATTTAGTCATTAATGAATATGGAAAAATTGAGTTTAGTATGTTTATCAAAATCTTGAGTTCAATAGGTTTCAAATTCAACCATGTATATCAATTTTTATAGTATGATTTAGGGTTGGAATGTGATAATGACTAGCAAAAAGTTCGCAATGGACTATTTTATTCGTCAAATATGGTTTATATTTCAAACTTGCCTTCAGAAAAAACAAAAAGAAACAATGAAAACATATTTGTATAATATTGAAACCGTCATTTTTGACCATTGGAGACTTTTCTTAATTCCTACCTTGGATCATTAATATGTTTCAAATCTAGTATTCATATCTTAATATTGATTGTTGTAGAAGATTTATCATAAAGCAACACAACATTCAAATGTTGTCAGTGAATGTAACACCAATGTTTCGAATTTAGTATACAATGTTGTCAGTGAATGCAACACCAATGTTTCAAATTCAGTATACAATGTTTTTAGTGAATCAAAACTAAATTTTACTTTCATTAAAAAAATGAATTTATCTATTTATTAATTAATTCCTATTATTAAGTCAAACATAAATCAGCTTTCCAAACTATTTGAAAGAAAAACTAATCCACCATGTTGGTTGCATATTATTGGTAAGACTATAATGTAGTTGAAACTTAATTAAAAACATTATTTTGTAAAACTAACAATTTTCCGTTACTGACTCTCACGATTACCTCAATTCTAGAGCCCGAGAAAGCTTTGAGTGCATCTTGATTTGCTTGGAAAAATGTACTAAACCAATAAAACCAACGCAATCCCACCATTAAACCAATTTGCAATAAATTATATTGGCAACCTTGCTTGCATCTATCTGTCGCCGGGTCCTGGGCACCAAAGCCCGAGGTAGATGTCGGCAAAACAAACCAATAAAATAGCAAATAAATAATTTATTATAAATAAAATTTAATATTAAAACAAAATTGCTATATTAAACTTTAGGTTTTTGGCAAATATTGTTTACATAGATCAAATTAATAGAGATGAGTGATTTATATATATCTCCTGCAGGGGACATAACAAACCGGATCATACAATCACCCGCCTACGACAGGACTAAAAATTTAAATAAATTATAATATAAATTTAAAAAATTACCACTATAACATTTGTGTGTGCACAAAAATCTAAAATTTTCATTAATATTTTTAATCATCACCTCTTAACTCTACACTAACCCAACATACTTATCAACTACCATTAATGAGAAAATATAGGCTGACTTTCACTAGACTTAGTGTGACATGGCATATTCATAGTGTGATGTAATTTTTTTTTCCTTCGGAGGCCCATTTTAGACCCCAAATTTCCTCTAATAGCTATGCTCGTACATTAAATACTTAATTATAGCCTTACTATTAATGGGAAAAAACATCGCTTGTAAGAGGAGAATGGAAAATAACAAGAAATAAGCTAGAAGAATCTCATTGCTAACCCTCCTAAAATCATCACAATCACTACCACTATCTTTGCCATCATGCTATCCTCCCTCATCCAAGGTAGATAGTCCAAGAGTTGCATTTGCTAGTGTGGCGGATAACCCCTCAAGAGAATCACCATCATCAAAAGTGATTTTCTCTAGATCGATTCATTAATATCTAAGTTGGTCAATGCCAATTCAAAGGTGTTGTACAAGTACATCATCAAGAAATTATGTCTTTCCCTTCAACCACTCTTCCCTCATCTTGTATATAAGATAAAAGTTAGTCTATGCATAGAGAAATGTCCCTACTCTAGACTAGTCAACCATGCTCTTCTTCACAATGTTCACATTCGTGTATGTGCTCCAACTCCTCTTGCAAAAAGAGGAATAACCTAATTGATAATTCTCATGGCTAGTTGTAGAACAACTTATGATGCCCCTTGTGTTTCCCAACAAGCATAAGGCTTCTCAAGACTCCTATCTTTGGTTACATCATAGCCTCCAAAACTCTCAAATGCAATGGAAAAATCCAAAAGCCCTCCTCAAACTCGTCAAGTTTAGTTCTATCTTAATAGATTAGGCACAATGGGATCCTCGCCTCTGAAACCTCCATGCAAGGGAATTTGCATTTAGGCCAAAAAATGAGCCTCTAATCATTATAGTACTTGGGATTCAATGAGTAAGCCACACAACATAAAGGCATATAGTTCTCGCACGTGTTGAAAAGAATATCTTGTATATTTTTTAATAAGATCGTACTAATGTCCCATACTAAAGACACTCATTCTCAAAACAATTGTCTTTACGACCTCAACCATGGAATTCCCACCCCTTATGAACATATCCCAAGATGGTCTAGTCTACCTCTACAAACCGAAACAACGAAATGATGAGGTCCATGATCTTAATGGTAAGGTCTACCAAAACCCACCAACAATCATCAAACATTGTATCCTTGACCTTTTTTTGAACATTTAAATATTGTTTTCTTTAGAAAACTTAATACAATGAAATAATCATGTATGCAAGAGCATTGTTCACTTCCCTTGACCACTTATGCATGATGAATGAAGAGGCGGAGTGAGTACCTATGATCTTCAACAATGATACATTGGAAAAGGTTTTATAGACTATTAGCGCAAGTGTATAGTTTTGTATAAATTTATTAATATTGTGTGCAACATCAATTAACTCTTCCATCTACGTCGCATCTAAACCAATAGATTTAATTGCTAAATTCAAAGCATGCACAATGAAAGGTATCCAAATTACTTGTGGATAGTAATTTAGTTTCCACAATCGTGTTGGTAACCTTGCAAATAAGTGCATTATATGTGATAATATGAACATATGTAACACGTAAATCTTCAATGAATTTGATGAACTCAATCATATATCCTACCTCTTTGTATTTTCCATTGGCCACTATCACTTTCAAGAAGACCCATATGTTCCTTAATGGCACCACAAAATTGATGAGCAAATGACATGATGGAGATGTTCATCCATCAACAACAATACCGATCTAACACTTGATCAGGATTGTATTGATTTAATATGCACTAAGAATTCAACCACATCCTCCATTGTCTTAAGCAACAATGTGGTACAAAGATTCTTTGAAGTCGAAGATATAAACCTAGTGAGAACCCATTCAATTAGAGCTCAACAGATCTCAATAATTAAGGGATACAATGCAACGTTGCAAAAGGAAATTACAATAGAAAAAGAACTACATGGTAAAATCCATCTTCTCTCATGACTCTTGTTAAAACATATTTTCCATTGGACCACCAACAAGAATATGTTCTCCTTTGTTATTATTGTTGGTCTACCACCATCCAATTCGTCCAATCTCCCACTACCATTGGATGACTTCTTCCAGAATGGATGAGGACCAACATTTATGTGAGTTCTACCAAAAGTGACAATGCAAAAGTTGCATGTCCAATGCCCTATTTTAAAAATCGGTAAACTTGGATTCGAACTTTGTTGAGTTGACTAAGTTGACTTTGAACTGTGTCAAGTTGGCCTACAAATTGGATTGGATGACTGGTTCGATACCAAACCATCCAAGTCGAGGTCCAACTCGATCGGTTTGATACCGAACCGATCAACTCGTCTGACTCTTGACCTAAACCAGTCGAGTTGCCTGTGTCAACATGTGTGGATCTACAGACTCAAAAACACTCTTAATTTTGGTTTTTTTAATATTTTCTATTCTAACCTTAACCCTAAATGGTAATACTAACTCTAGTTTAATCCACTCAGTTCAATAGTATTTGGTAATACTAAATGGTCATATTAAATTCTTAAAGTAAAGTGACATTCTCCTTATCTTTCATTTTCTATCATTTTACTTAAATTTTTAGCATTACCTTTAATTGTTTCAAGATGTTTGAAAGTGGTTCTAACCTCATCGAACTTCATATGCAAAAAAGTAGAATTTTAGATCTCATTCAAAATTCACCAAACTTGATAGTTTTCGGGATTTCATGATTGCAAAGTTTCCACCAAATTCTATCATGTATGAGGATATGGGATTGGCATTTAATCAAGCACATTAACCCCTCTATATACCTTGATGTCGATGGTGTTGATTGTTGAACTCCTCTATCATGACCTTCATCTCATAGAAATGTACTCTTCACTCAACCTGAATTGCTTATTGAGCATGGTAAGTTTTTCCACCTTATTTTGACAATTGGTTTAGGAAGTTTAATCAAAATTGTAGGGTGTTGAGTCAATGACTACTTTGAGATTGAAGGAAGAGGCAATAGCTAGAGCCTAGAGTAGGGAGCCATAGGGTGCTATTGATGAACCTGTTTCCCCATTTCGTGCAACTTAGAATCTAACTTGAACCCTAAAGCTATAAGCTGAAACCTAAATTTGTGCTTCTAGGCGTTCATCTAGTACTATTGCAGTTGTAGATGACCTTGAGCAGTCGGAGCTTGAGCCAGATTATGATGTCATTGCTAGTCTTGATTTTAGTTCCACTTCTAGTTCTAGTAGCGATAACGAGTTTGATGATTGATCATGTTGATCAATTACATGTATGATGTAGTGGTATCATAGCATGTTTTTTTTTAACTCTACAAGTCATTAAGGCCTCATTGATTACGTATTTTGTTTCATATATGTATTGCACAGTACACTTTGATCCATTTTGATATATTCACCCTTATATGGTATATATGAGCAGACTTTGGATATTTTGTCTCTAATGCTTTGAAATCATGGATTAGAATCTTTAAAATATTGCTTTTATTTAAAATTTAAATATTTTATGTATTTTTGAGTAAATGGAGTCATTAAATTCAAATCGGTCGATTCATTATCGATTCTGAGTCTGAGTTAACCCTCCACCAATCCCGAGTCCAAGTCTAAGTTTTAAAACAATGGTCCAATAGAGGTTTCCTCCAACACCATTACCCCCTTGTTTGGTGAGAGCATGGTGAAAGTTATCTCTATCTGGTACCTAGTAATACATCTCTATAATTAACAACCTTGGTTGCTTTCTGCAGCCTAGCCCATTAAATTGTTGTTCAAATTGGTGAAAAAGTACCAAATTCGCTATCATATCTTGTACTCTCCCACCATGAAACTTTTTTCTCCTGCAGATTTTGAATGCACTGACCGATCAAACAATAGAAATGGTGGGAGGCATACCTATGTGAAACCAAATCAAATAGAATATGCCAAACCTTATGAAAAACTGACTGATTTGATATTTTGCCAGTCAAATTTCATACATAATAAACCTAGACTTTACCAAATGTTCACCCTTTATAACATCACCCCAAACCGTGCTATAATATATTCAAATTCCTCATATATAATATACCTAGACTTCACCATTCAAATTTCATCTATAATACATTCTGGAGTCGTTGATTAATCTACAAGTTGAAATGCACACTGGCATATATTTGTTATAGAATTATGAAGGACTCTTCTATTCAGTCTTGAAAAGTTATTAACTTCAATTAAATCTAAGAAGAAAAATGTAGTTGCAGTTCTTACCTTCACTTCAAATTCCAGGAACACATACACAATCGTTGTTATTATAAAAATCAAGATACATGTGCACTGTATAGCATCAACATTGGGGTAAATTCTTCCATGCTTTTTGAATATAAAAGTGTTATTTATATACTACAGACAGCTTTTGGAGTAAAATCTGTAGCCCTATTAATATCTCCAATTAACTAATAACGATTCAATAAAAGAATTGAACCCTGCCATNTGAATATAAAAGTGTTATTTATATACTACAGACAGCTTTTGGAGTAAAATCTGTAGCCCTATTAATATCTCCAATTAACTAATAACGATTCAATAAAAGAATTGAAACCTGCCATAATCATCTGCTTTACATACTACAAACGCCTTTTGGGGCGAAATTCGTAGCCCTATTAATACCTTCAATTAACAACTAACACTTCAATAAAAAAATGAGACCTGGCATAATCATCTGCTTTAGTTGATGAAAATACCCGAACAACACAGTTCAATCTGTCATCCTTTTGGCTTTATTGTTTAATAATTTATTAATTTAGGCATTAAAAACATAACATACTAGTGTCGATTCCCCGCAAGATAGATTAGCAAACACACCAGCAGCAGAAAGACAGGGAACATGCAGATCCTGAGTTCAGAATGATATGCATTGCAATCATCCCCGATTTACAAAATTATTTTGTGTGCATTCTCGCAAACTCATTAAATATTTAATCTTGAAATAAATTGCTGGCAATCACAGAAGTCATGATTGAATAGAGCACTTGCGCAGTGAAGAAAACGTAAAGTTGCCAGAGAATAGTGCTTCTTTATCTGCAACTCTCAAAAACAATTCATTGCAATTAGATGGTGCAACATCAGACATCCATATTGAGAAATTTCATTACAAAGAAACAAATGTATGGATCTGAACATTGTCTAACTATTGTCCTGGGACATCCATATTTTGTCTGACATTCTCTGCTTGTTACATCAGAGAGCATCAAAGAATCAAGTACAAACTTGGATATAAAAAATATTATCTACTAATCTCAGCACATAACTTCTCCATTATCACATTTGCACATTATGCAGGTCATTGAACCCCAGAAGATACGCTGCTTAAATATTCAATAATAATGATAACAACAGCATTATGTTTATTCAGATACTTTAAATTCTCACAAAAGACATTTTTCCTTTCTCTTTTTTTTAAATAACTATAATAAATGCTACATTATTGAAATTCTATGTAAGCAATAATTATCTTGAAAGCTAGCTCTATTTCCCATGAAGAGGGGCAAATCAATTCCTGTTAACTGTTTTGTCCAATCTTGGTGGCACCAAAATAACTGTTAAATATGTTGAGGATCAGCCAATTATGACATATTTAGCCATCATAGAGCTCAAATTTCCTTTTATATCTCCTTCATTGCATTCAGGAGAAAATTTGAAAATTAAATGCAGAGAAACCACCAGAAAACAGAGGAATGATACCAAAACACACAAAAAAAGGCACACAGAAAGCCTCTGGTTGAATAGCCAATGTGCACAGACTCAGCTCAAAACCAAACTGTTCATCATGTCTATCTTAATGTGGAAGAACTTCGTATCATAAGCCAATAAGCTCCTAACAAACATAACTTTATTGAATGTTGTAAGCTCATTCCTGATTTACTGTTTGAGATGAATTTGGATGCTCAGGAATCAATTTGGAGGACTGGAAATAGTCCAAGGAGAAACCATTTATAGATTACAGAACAAAAGAGCTCTATTATAAGATCCGGCCAAATCATCTTCTTGCAGATTAACTTAATAAAAAATGGTCATTCAAGATGATAAAATCAGGTGACCTAAGAAGTATCTGTTGGGAAAAGAGCCACCCAGCCATTGAATCACACACAATTTGAACTGTAACACAAATACGCTGCCAACCTCACATTGTATTGATCCAGATTTCTCTCATATTCAATAGGGTACGATGAGTTCCTAATACACACATTAGAGTGAAGAGGATGGTTGAAGGCAAGCATAGAGGTTGGGCAAGATATAAAACCTTCACCCACTGAACATTTTCTGCACCTTGGATGCTTGAGAAGCCAAGAATTGGTTTTATATACAATCATCTGAAAGCATGCAGCATATTGGAATCTTTCTACACACACTGAAGAGCACTGTAAGCGAAGGGTGCTCTGAGGGACTGTTGAGTAGAGAAAGGGCAGGCATTCCTTCTTGTGTGGGGCAGTAGAAGAGACTTCTATGACTGGGATGGTTGAATGAGATTCCTGCAATGTGCTGTGGTGAGTAGATTGGCTAAGCATAAGAGCAAATAGGTTGGCTTGAGAGTGAGTGACGCATGTTGCTGTTTCCTTCGCGTTGGGGGTGGTATCTGCTGCTGATACCTACAGTTGGGGTGGTATCCTTCTAGAGGTTGGATTGTTGGGTGGGGATGTTACATCATGGGATGAGGAACGTAGGACATAGCGCTACCCTTCAAAAAGTAATCATGGAAATGTTTAAGCGCTTTCACCAAGGAATAAACCTGTTTTTCCATAGAGTCATAGGCCAACTCTGCCCCCTAAAGTGATTTGCTCATGAAAGTAATTGGTTGTTTGATCCCTTGTTGATTTTTTTGCAGCAAAAAAAAACCATGGTATAATCAAAACTTTCCCATATATAAGAATAGGTGACAATAACAACCACGTTAAAATGGGAATGTTTGTTCAACCTGTAGATTTTTACTTCTCAAACTGGCTTCAAGTTAAACTCAGATTATTTATGTTTAATGCACTATCTCATTCCACATTCAGCAGCAAATACAATTAACTCATAAACATGTCTGAACTTAGAAGCACAAGAGAATTCTACCCAGAATGCTGAGAGCAGAATTAAAATGACAGCGACACATAAAAATTTCAGACTCAGCAATTTTTGCCAATTTGGCCAGGAAAAATCCACGAGGGGAAAACCTGTTTGAGAGAAATCTTTTATTTCTTCTTCAAAATAAATTACAGCACTGAAATACTCAGCTAACCGAAGACAAACAATATACGCTTCCTGGAAAACTGTGCTGAAAACAGTCTCGGTTTTAATGCATTAACAGTCTCGAAATTCGTGCCTTCTCAGCACTGTACAGACTGCTTCTCAGTCTGTTTTCTTCCTCGGATTGTGTGCCAGGTGCAGATATCCTCCTCAGTATTTGTGCCCACAGTGACAGCAATAATCCTGCCTCAAAATTCGTGCTATCACAGCCTCGAAATCCATGCCTGTACAGAATTGTATGGACTGTATGGAATGCTGCACTTCTGCTCCTCGAAAATCATGCCAGCAGTCTTCGAATCTGTGTTGCTGTACCTTCACCTAAATTTTCATGCTGTTGTACTGCAGTTCAACTGCTTGGGAATGTGTGCCACAGTCTCTCTCACTGTCTGGTGCTCCTCTCAAGAAGTCAACCTCCTCTCTAACTCTCTTGGTTAATTGAGGAAAATGAGGTATGAAGTGCCTTTTTTATCATTTTCCCTTGTCTTTTCACTTCCTCTTCCTGCGATAGCTGAAAGGACACTAGATCAAGGGCCCACTTTTAATCTAGTGATTTCTCATCAATGGATTAAAAGAATCACTTTTCTCTCTATTAAATATTTTCTCTCAACTCCCATTTAAATTTATTTAAAAGGTCACTTTATTCTCTAGAGTGAATTAATTACTCATCTCAAGTAATTAATGCAAGGGTCGTGTCATTTGTCCTCTTTTAGTGACTTAGGCACAAAGTCATTAGGGGAACACTTCCCTAGGTACAAAAATTCAACACAACCATATGCATAGCTATATGCCACACTGTCTCTCCTTAAATCTCTTCAGTGATCTTCAAGAGATCCTAATCCCCAACTTACCCTCATTGTCCTCATCTTTGAATCATATGTAGACTTTGTGCGTTATATGCATCACTACAATTTCTATTGTCACCATTAAATATCACAAGTATGAATTATTCCTTCATACTCCCCCATAACGAATACTTGTGATTCAATCTAAATGTCTGAGTTGCCTTTATCTCCAATCTTCTTCATCTTCAATTGTCGCCATCTTCTTATATCGTGCATGAGCTGCACCATTCTTTGGTGAGGGTGGATCTTGATCTTACCCTCAACCATCTCATGGGTTTTTTTTGGCTTACTCTCAACCAATACATCATATATGGGGTCTTGGCTTACCCTTATCCATTACAACATATCCATGGTTTTCCATGGCTTACCCATAACCATTACAAGTGGTTTTTGGATTTGCCATGAACCATTAAAAGAAAATGACTCACGATTTGAATTACTCAAACAAAATACTCAAGTAGAATAGATTGATAACTCTTTCCTAAGCATGAGAATTTGACATGTCACTCTTTGGACTTCTCGTTAATCACAATTTGACTTTTGAGGACTCACTAGCTCGTGGACTTTTTATGTGAGAGATTATTGTACATTAGAAGATTTCAGTTTATAGCAATGTTGCACGACTCGGACTCGGCAAAGACTCGACTGGCATATGACTCGTTGGCTCGGGAAAGACTTTGGACAAACTTGGCAAGACTCGGGACAGACTTGACAAATAGGAAAAACACTTATAATATGGTAAATTTTGGCACAAAAAGGAGGTTAATGGAACTTCCAATCTATATAAGTTATAAAACTACAATGTATGCAATAATTCATAACATTATCTCATTAAAGATAGGAAAATGCCATGTGGCTGAGATACTCAGCCTATGCCATTTTATTCGCGCTTTTTCTCCCAATCAAGGATCTCTCTCTTCTTTGCTCCTAAAATAGAAGTGATCCATGAAGTCTTCACCCAATCGAATATAAACTATTAGGTATGCTTACCTGAAAGCCGGTGACAACCGACCTTTACGCTACCTTTTTATCAAGAATACCACCCATAACACGAATCGATGAATAAACCATCTTTTGGGAAGGTAAGGAACCAAGGAAACCACCACTATCAAGTAATGGCAAGGAGTTAAAACATGGTATATGATCTTTTCTCCTATGGAGGGTAGTAGTTTCATGACCTTAATGGCTTTTATACTGTAGAGGGCATGGAGCTCTGGAAAAACGAGATCAATCTTCTGAAAATTCTCAAAGAGGTAGATTGGGATTTGATCCGACCTTCTATCAACATGTTTTAGATTGCGAGTGCCATAGAGCATTTGGTTATCAAATTAAATTTTAAAATTAAAATTTAAAAACAACTAAAATCGAAAAACAATAAAATCAAATTATAACCGAAATAAAATAAAATAAATAAAAAACAAACAAAACACACCTACCTAGAAATTGATGACTACGACCTCCTTCAGATGGTGACTTCACAATCTCAGATGGCATCCCTCCTTCACCGTTCTTAGCCCTCAACACTCACTCAAAAATTCGAGTTTGGATTTCTTAATGAATGAGTTTGGACTTTGGTTGGTAGGTTGCTTAATGAATGAGAGCGAGAGACTTAGCAGAGGTGTTTATAGCCTCCTGCAGTCTCGTTTTCCCTCCAAAACTATCGTCCGCGATCCCTAACACTCAACCGAAACGCATTGTGGTGTCCTTTCCACGGGGAAGTGTTTTCATTTCTCGGTCGAGTCTGAGCGAGTTTGGGCCGAGTTCGGCCTGAGTTCGACTGAGTTTGCGAGTAAGGGCAAGTCTGCCAGCAGGGGTGAGTGCTAGCTAAGTCTACAGCGGTTACCCGGCCCAACCATCGACTCGTGAAGACTCGCGAGTCTCTCACGAGTGGTGCTTCACTGGTTTATAGAATCCTTTCAAAATAGAACTAACTTTTTGCCATTCCTGCACATCTATCCAACCACACTGTACCTATATATGAGGTTTTGATTTTTCTTAGTTCCAACATCTGTGATGATAATGATTGATAAAACCGCAAATACTGCAAACATAAAAGTTCCAACATTTTGTTTGTTCATGTCCTATTCTACCACAATGATTACAACAATGTTCCTCTTCTACTCCTGGTTCATTGCACTAATACCTGTAGTTAATTCACTTTTTGTTGATGTTTATGCTTTTACAAATTTGATATCAACATTGCTTATGTCACCTTCAAAACCAAGGCCTTTATTTCTTGGCCTTATACATATCTCTATGGGCTTTTGGATGCCTTGCCCATTCTTTCCTAAACCTTTTTCCATCAAAACCCATTTTATTCATGAGTTTCAACCCAATTCCCTTTGTATGTCTTTCAAAATAACCAATTTCATCATCTTCAATATCAGGTTCACCTTCAGAAATATCACTAGAATCATCATCTTCAATATGAGTTTCACCTTTACATATATCACTAGGATCATTATTTCAAGTCTCATAGCATGCGAGAGACAAATGTACATCATCATTATTAGCATCAACCAAATTACTGCGAGCACATGAACTATCAAGCTTTTGAAGCAAATCACTTGTCACAAATTACATCACAAATTACTTTTTCTTGGTTCAAAATTTTCACTTCATTTTCTAGTGTGAAGTTGCCAACAACACATTTTCCTTTGCTAATACCTCATACTGCAACAATTCTATCATTCGATCTTTCTTATTATGAAGTTTTAAAAAATCATTTATCCATCCATCCAGTGACACCAACTTTTCTTCTAATTCACACGTGTGTTTTCTAGTTCAATCAACACATTCTTGAAAGAATTTGCCCCTTATTGGATTGTCTTGTTTATTTTCTTTATGTAATACGTTAATTTCATGGAGAGCATCTTCAAGATCTTCCTGAAGTAGTTCAATTTCCTTATTAGCATGTTGTAGCCTTTTACCCCCTTTTAACCATTTAAAAAAAGTCAAATAGTCATGCTCGTTTGTCAAAGAATCAACACAACAAGTTCAAGGTATCAGGTTCGACCGACCATGCACCTGTCTTCCAAATACAGTAATTGTCAAGGCATCGGGTACCATCAATCATGCACCCCCTTTCAATGACATGAAATCGATTTACAATCCTTGATGCATTTTGTATTAAAAAATATATTTTAATTCGACACTCTGACTTGGATTCCGACTTCAAACTCAATTTCCATTTTTATGTTTCAATGTATTTTTTAACTTTTTTAACTTTTGTTTTTGATATATATATATTACCAAGCTCCTAGTCTCACCTCAAACCTACCCGCTTACATATCTCTCTAACTATATAATTCGGTCTTCAACAAATAGATGGAAATATTGGTATGCAATTGCTTGACTTTTGCTGTCAATAATAAAAATATACTGACCTTGGTAACTGTAATTCTGGATCTTCTTGTGCTTTCACACTTCATGCATTCAACATATCCAGCTTGAATCCTATGTAATGATGATGCTACTCATTGACTTCACATTGGGAACTCATATGACAGTGCCCAACTAAGCACATTTTTCAATGATACGATCTAATTGTTCAAGGTTTACAGTCGCATAAAATTTCTTGAAAAGCAGCAGGTTGCCAGGATTTAGTTGCTTCAAACCCTATTTCAAAGCTAGATATGGCTCATGTATCAATATAGAAGCCAGAGTTGGGAAACAACAATGGCCACTTGGGTCTTGAACAACAACCAATCGACCTCCACCATCCACTCTATTACCCCTCTTTCAGTAATGTGTGATTTTGATCAGAGATTCTTGAGATGAGATATATGGCTTCACCATAGATCATTGGTCAGAGGTCCTTCCAGCATGGTCAGATGGTCCATATGCCTTCATGTGCCCATCCAGATGCAATGTCGGATGTTCTATGTGTTGTGATGTCTCTAAACATTCATAGACTCTTAGAATGTTTTCTTGTATGACAATGATGTTAGCATGAAATATTACACTTATGCTAGTATGGTAACTTATAACACTTTAAACAATCACTCTTCAGCCTAACCTTGGTATATTCTTTCCTTAGAAGTATGTCATTCCGAAGGTTTGCTTGTACTATAGTGAACTAAGAAAGGTGTCTTCTTCCATTTCATAACTTTTTGCCTCGCCACTTTCTATCTTGCTAGCCAACTCATCCATCCCTTGCATTTTTCACCTTTGTAAATGACCCATCATCAGTAATAACTTGTGGTATTAAAATTATTCCAATGTATGAATGCCTCAAAATTAAAGTCAAAAGATTAATGTACTCTCAAAAGGATGATGCTGAATAAATCAAATGTAAATGGAAAGAATCATGGGAGATACTCCCCATCACAAAAGCCAGGTTCCCTTGTCCAAGGTTGTCTAAGCCAAATCTAAAGCAAAAGGGACTAAGCCAATGAAAGGGCCAAGCAATCGTGTAAATGAAAAGAAGCAACAAAGTCAAATAAAAATAAAGGGATCGCAAAATAGAGGCACAAGGATGGATGACCCATGACAACACTTCCTAGGCAAAAGTGGAAGAAAATCATAAAATACTAACTTGAAAGTTATGGATAAACAAGACACTCACGTTACTATGATCGTTGATAAACAAAGACCCCTTTCTTCTCTAGTCACACTCACATCATATACACACACCTAACTTAGGTAGCTAGGCTATGCATTTTAACTTAAGTTTAAATAATTCATTAAGTTGCTAGAAGATTATATCTGTAACTTTATTTTATGTATTATTGTCATATTTGATATATTTGATAAACATTCCGTAAGTTATATGATGGTTTAATTAATTTTCACAAGGATAATATTACTCACACATGATATGGCATTTGTGGTGATTATTAGGCATGATTTTGTCGAGCACTACAGATGGAGGCTTTCTCATGTTGATTTCCCTAGCTAGGAAAAGGGGTCACCCTTTTTTCATGGAGACCTTTCTGTGGATTCATCCCACCTTGATTTGAGCACATTCATGGATTGTTGGGCTTGTATATGAGACCATTGGACTTGACGTTTGCCAACCACTTGGACCATTGCACACCACTTTTGAGGCTAGTCATTGGCTTGTTGACCGCATGTGTGAGTGGTTTTGAGGAGCGCCTTGGTTTAGAAGACATTTGATGATTTTTGCACATATTACTATGGAGCACCTTGATTTTAGAGGTTGGCTTTTCGGAGCGTCATGCAAACATTCTTTCTATTTTCATTAGAGCTTTGGCATAGTTTTCTTAGAGCATCCCACATCTCATATACATTATGTTTCCCTGTAATGTGTGGGATGACATGGTCCTTGATTGCATCAAGGAGAATCCATTGAGTCTTAATGTTCTTCTTTTGATAAGCAGCCTTTGTCATAGCATATGTAGGAATAGTTACGAGACTTGCATTTGTGCTCTCCACAATGTCCCTAACTCACTTTCTTTCGGAAATAACACAACCCTGGCCTTTCATGCATTGATGTTTGAGGCCCCATTCAACCGATCCTCCACACACAAACTGCTAGCCAACTCTCTGGTCAATCTGGATCTAAAACCAACTATCTCATTGAGAAAAAATAAACACAAATTTGGCCCTTACATGCCAAGACCTAAAAGATTTGTCTCATATCTCTCCTCCAGCAATCATATCTGATAGATCTGACCTTCACCAACTCAGATCTGACTCCTGCACTTCAGATCTAGGTAGGTCTGGTCTCTATCCTGCTGATACCAGCAAGATCAATCTCAAATCTAGACTCCAACACTTCAACTCTGATGGATCTAGCCTCTACAACCACAAATATGAACCCTACTCTTTAGATCTGGTAGATCTGGTCACCCTCTCCGCAGATCTGACTCCACCACTGATTCCTCACACAGATCTAGTATGTTGCTCGCAGATTTGAGTGTGATTTCCCTCATTTGACCTCTAACGAGGCTCTCATACCATATTGAAACTTCTCTTAGGTCTCCATTTGCTCTGAGAAGTTCAAATATTCAACTCGCCCACAATATTCACTAATCCCAAATGAAATACACTTCTATCAAAATTAGAATAAGCAGCACATGAAAATCCATACAACTCATAAACAACCAACAATCACACATGACTCAGAAATTTATCATGGAAACCCCAATTCGGAAAACCAGCTACAGTGGGGCTTTCTTCTTTCCTAAGCCTAGAGCAGAATAATATAGAAGAATTATAGGATGAGTTAGATAAACAACAAATAAACCTGAAGGGCCAAAGCCCTAGATCTACAACAGTTATAGGTGGTGCTCTTGGAAAGTGCGCCCCCAGCAGTACACCCTCAACTAGAAATCTCAACTCAACCACTGCCAATCTTTGGATGTTGTACTCTCAATCCAACCTTAGAAGGATGCTTCCTCAACCCTCTTCTTCTGCTCTGCTCTACTCCGGAAGAAAATCTGTGTCCTCAATCTCTGAAAACGATCCCTAGTGGTACAGTTGCGTCTCTCTTCCTCAGAAACACGTCCCAGTTATTCTACACTTTGTCTAACTTCAACTGAACCCTAATGGCCTCTCCTCGGTCACTGATGAAGGACCCTCAGCTCTTTGGGCCCTCTCAACTCCCACATGTTCCAACAATTGCTTGACGTCACCAACACGTGTGACTTGCTGCTGGTGTTGTTGCTCATGTCCTCCTCACCAGCTGCCCATTCTGTTGTTGCTGCTGCTCTTGAATCTTTGAAGAGTCTTAGTGAATCAACTCTATCACTGTATGGAGGAAAGAACTCTTCGGTCTCTAAAGATCTGATCTCTCACTACCCTCGGGAATGTACCCCCAACTATCTCAAATGGTTAGCCCTCCTTTGGTCAACTGCTGCTCACAGCTGCTCTGATCTCCTGATACTCACAAAAGATAAATGATTTTTGCACCCTCAATGCCTTTTATAATTCACTAAGAAAGATAGCTAGGGTAAGATCATCCACCCTATCTATCTTAAGTGGAGAGATCATTCAGATTCTTCATCTGCACTTCACTTCCGTGATTTTGGATTGTTACTTTACTTCCAGATCTGAGAAATATCAAGGGTTTTCAATAGTAGCTATGGACGATGCGCTCATTTCTTGGAGATCTTATTGCTAGAGGACGGGCACACTTGTGGCTCTGCCATTTTAATTGCTGGAGGGTGCATCCTTGGAGAAAATACCACTTACATCTACCATGAAAATCTGAGTACATAAGAGAGGCGCAATCTTTGTCCACTGTCCAAGTTGTGGGGTTGAAGTATTGTTGCATATCTCTGTGAATGGTGACTTGCTGTGGAAAATGGTGGCTGTCATGTGAAGAGCGGTGCACTATTGAAGGGACAGACATTTGTTTTTAAATCTTCTATCATCTGCCAAGAGAAAACTCAAGCTTACTACTGTTCTGGGCTTTACTTTTTCAATGGAATAATCTCTGCTTGCAAAAACATTAGTGGGGCCTAGTGGGGTGAGTTCTTACAGTAATTATACAAGAGACTGCCACACTAGTGAGAAGGACACCTCAGTACACACTCTCTCTCATTGCTTAGATGGTTGGGATCATTGTAAAGAAGGGACAGTATATCTCTGTGTGCCTCATATGCCCATACTGATTTGTAGACCATTGGGAGAAGATATCAGCTGCTACAGGAAATTGGGTACATTGCACAAATGCCATCTCCAACATATATTATATATCTGTCCCAGATCTCTTGAAGTCTGCTACGGTACTTAAAGGAGGACCTTTCATTGGGATAAAAGGATGTCATTGATTCGTTTCCAAATTTGTCCTACAGTATCTCAGGCATGTAAAATTCAGACTTTCTTTAATTATATCAGATGTCCTGTTGACTGTTCCTGAGTATAACAGTTTTACAGTTAGTATGTGTAAATTACATTTTATGTGGTAATTTGTAAGGGCATGTATTGTGAATGATATATCATATATTGAATGTTGGGCGACACCTAAATCAGTAAACCCAGACTTAACACCAGAAGTAAAAAGGGGAAGATACAGTGATTGCATAAAACTATTGGGTGAAAGTGCCAAACCAATTATCCACACTCCAATAGTAGAACTCGACCACATTTTAGCAAACAAGTTGGCAAGGGAGTTTACAGTGGTATCAAAGCTGGTGATCTTGCTAGCCTATGAAAACATGAAGACAGTGAGAGATCCTGGCTGAAAATTTGAATGGGATAGCATCACTTCAACACATGCTTCGGTATCAGGAGTATCTAGCATTGGGTGATGAGATATGAGCAGCTTTATCCTTTCAAGACTATTATACCATCAACTACGAAAGCTGGCCCAAGGATTGGGACGAGGATTCTTTAAAAGTAAAAAGGTCACAAATTGAAGGGAGTTGAGCATGAAGGACAAGAGAAGAAGCATGCATGTAGCCATATTGAGGATTTGTGCATAGAGGAAGACCAAAGAACAACTTACAAGGACAATGACACCAATATACTGGATGGGTATACCTATGATGTAGTTGCCAAATCAACAAAAGATGAGGAGGTAGCAGCTTGTTGTACTTATGGTGATTGTGGGGATATTGAAGAGCGTGGTTACCAACTGAGTTTGGCATGCTCTTCATTATTGACAGCAGTAGAGACTTAATCATCTTTTGCAGTCAGGACAGACGAGGGCATGAGTGGCACTCCTAGTTTGAGGGAGGAGCCTCTCGTGACGATTTTGCATGAGGAGCAGACAGAGTTGCATGTACTTGAGGAGAGTTTGGACACAGAGTTTTGACCATGCACTTTTTTTGCATTTAGGGGATATTGAGCTGCTTCTATTGGAGAGACCACTAGAGGCTCAAGGCTTAGCTATGAAGGAGATGGCTGAGCACAACTCCTGAAGGACCAACCAGCAGGGAAGTATATGCATACATGGATTGGGTGGACAGGTATATCACAAATATGGATATGCACTGGGATACAACTTACAAGCTCAGTTGACATCAGTAAGGTGTTTGATACAGTAACCTATACACGATACTGGATGACATTGGAGGCTACAATAGCATACAACTGTATACAGCGGTACATGAGGGCACACAATGGTGTACATTGGAGTTGGGATTATTTCCTCCAGGAAGACCTCCTGACAAAGTCCTTGAGCATACCATTGATTTGAGCTTACCCAGGATTAGTAAGTGGAAGGGTGAGCCTCAAGATATAGCACATCCCTCGATGATCGATCTTCATCTGAGATATCACCAAAGGAAGGACAGGAGCAAGATAGTCACAAGTCTGCTTCCATATTTTATTAAGATTTCTCGTACATAATTTTGGGATTGACCAACGCACTACTCACTTTCCAGGCCTGCAGAATGTACTCATGATATACAGCAGGATAGGAGAGGACCACTAGAGCGAGTTGGATTAGACAGGGAGCATTGTGTCCATGACAAAGGTCTTTTTTTTTACCATGCGATTAGTGTGCAGACTACACAGGGGGAGATTCAGACCCTTTTGCATCGATTCACACATATTTTTACAGGCATTAGAAGTGGAGGACTTTCAATTTGGTGGTGGGATCAGGCATTCACCGAAGTATTATATTGCTTCAGTTGACGAGGTTGATTGATAGGATCGTATTGGTGATGGGTCTCCGTCGTTATGGGGATGTGATCAAAGGAGTTGTCGAGCGTTGTTCTAAATGGCAACATAGGTTTTCCCTCACACTACCTAGGACCAAGTCTGTCCACAGGCTGAAAAACTTTGACTTCACAGACTTGCTTTGGCAAGATGTGATCCAGGATAGTGAGTTCAGCTTAGAGTTCACGGATGGCAGAGCGCAGTGGGAGCATGGTGATTAGACGATTATGATCAGAGGGGTGTAGCATCAACATTGGGACCCTAGTATTTCAATGTTGGATAGCTCGGTAGCCTATACAGTTGAAATAGCCAGGATTGATTGCTTGGAGGAGCGGTCTTCAAAGGAGATGACCGAGTTTGTGCAACTTATGATTGCCTAGTGTATGAAAGGCAGTCAGGGGGATTCTTGGGTTAGCACCTTGCAAATCAATGCTAGAGGCAAAAAGTACTTCACATCTAATAGGCTAGTTTGGGATCCTAGTGACTTTACTACTTACGGACATATTCGAGAGACGGTCGCATGGAGGGACTTTGCTGACACTATGTTGGGACATATGGGGGAGTGTTCAACTTGTCAACAGAGTAGGTCAAGGCACACTCATCTAGCAGAGTTGATACAATCTTTGCCCATTTTAGGGCCAAGGTGAGAGGCCATGTTGTTAGTGCATCACAGGTTTACTGAGGGTGCAGAGCGCAGATGATATGTGGGTAGGGATTGACTAGTTATCAGAATTCACACACATCGTCGCAACTGCATAGGAGTATGAGGCACCGCAGAGGACAGAGTTATTTTTCTGGGAGATGTTGAGACTCCAAGGGATACACGTATACATCATTAGTGATAGGGACAATAGATCTTTTGGTGCACTTTGGCTGGAGCCGAGCAGATTACCTAGCATAGTGTTGATCAGTGTAGCATAGTTAGAGTCGATTGGTATGAGGCATAGTGTATTCCTAGTTTGGATGTGCATTTTAGGAGCTCATATGATCAGTTCATGTCGCTTTTGGGATACCTAGAGACGAGATGACGGGGCAAATGCCATATGCCTGGACAGATTATTTTTTCGATACTCAAGATCGAGTACGGCATTGGATTTGCAGAACTTAACTCCACTGAGACACAATTACAAGATGTGATCCTTGAGGGTAGGGACAAATTTTTGAGGCACTACAGCTTGGGGTTTCAGGCATGGAGGATACAATTTATGCATGAGGGCCAGATATTTTTGGTCATGGTTGCACAACATCAAGATGGTGGATCCTTTCTAGACATAGCACAGGACCTCGGGACATCATGGTTGGACAGTTTGGTAGCTAGTATAAATGGTAGGGTTAGATTTTACTATGAGGAGCTCACTCACATAGTGCATTGGGCTAGCTTCCTAGAAGGGCGATTCTATGAGAGGTGGACTAAATATTTATAGTATTTGTTCGCTCTATTGATTTGTTATCTTCGGGAAGCCACTCATGCTAAAATCTTGTAGGGCAACACTGTATTCAGTAGGTGCCCCACATCTTTTAGAATGGTTTGGGACCCTAGGATCATTCTCAATTTCAGTGATTCAATGATTGATCGAGGAGTGGTGATGGCATTGCTTAAGGACAAGCAATCCTTGGGAAGCGAGGACTATCATGTCCCCATTTTTGGACTTCCCTGTTATACAGTTGGAGAAGACTTCCAAGGTGTGTCAACCAGGACAAAGGGGTGAAAATATGTTACCAGTGAGTTCAAAGGGATCGGTGAAGTTTTATGGGGCCCAACCTAGTCCATTTACCATTATTCATCATAGGAATCACTTCTGCACAGTTCGTTCTTGGTTCCGTTGCATTCCGGCTATTCACATAAATTGGGAGGATTATTAGGCATAATTGAATTAAATTCACTAAGGGTGTCATCTCATCAATATTATTTGAGGGAACACCTTGGTGTAATAGCTTATTGGAACCAGGATGAAGAGTTTTAAATGTTGAGAGGATAAATAGTGACTTCTAGTGGCTGAAAATGTTTTAAAATGAAATAAATCATTTTTTGAGTAAAAAAGGTTTAATAAAGTGATCATAACTTTATAAAGTCGCTTTAATTAATTAATTGAGCGGAAAAAATGTAAAAGTGACCCAAATAGGTAAAATGAGATTAAAAGGGCAACTCGATCCTTCTCTCATTCATTATTGTATTAGCCTTTTCAAAAATTTGGAGAGCTCTTGAGCTTGCTTTCTCTTGGATGAACCCTTAAATGAAAGGAAATAGTTTCAGTGGTGAAACCATCCACCCTAGTTATCTTATGCAGAGAGATCATCCAGATTTCTCATCTGCACTCCATTTCCGTGATTTTGGATTGTTACTTCACTTCCCGATTTGAGAGATATAAAGGGTTTTCGATAGTAGCTATGCATAGCACACTCATTTCTTGGAAATCCTACTGCTACAGGAAAGGCGCACTTGTGGCTCTGTCATTTTCATTGTTGGAGGGTGCATCCTTGGAGAAAACACCACTTACATCTGCCATGAAAATCTGAGTACAAAAGAGGGGCTCATCTCTGTCCACTGTACAAGTCATGGGGTTGAAGTATTGCTGCGTATCTCTGTGAATGCTATCATCTGCCCAGAGAAGAGTCGAGCTTACTACTGTTCTGGGCATTACTTTCCAGTGGAATAATCTCTGGTCCCAAAGACATTGGTGGGGCCTAGTGGGGCACGTTCCTAGAGTATTTATACACATTAATAAGCTGTTGCATTTTCCAAGAAGAGGCTGTGACACTAGTGAGAAGGACGCCTCAGTACTCTCTCTCTCTCATTGCTTAGATGGTTTTGATCATTGTAAAGAAGGGAAAGCGTATCTCTCTGTGCCTCATATGCCCATACTGATTTGTCGACCATTGGGAGAAGATATCTAGTACTACAGGAAACTGGGTACATTGCACAAGTGCCATCTCCAACATATATTATGTATGTCCCAGATCTCTTGAAGTCTGCTACGGTACTTAAGGGAGGACCTTCCATTGGGATAAAAGGATATCATTTGCAGATCTGTCCTACAGTATTTCAAGCATGTAAATTTCAGTCTTTCTTTAATTATATCAGATGTCCTGTTGACTGTTCCTGAGTATAATTGTTTTACAGTTAGTATATGTCAATCATATTTTATGTGGTAATTTGAAAGGGCATGTTATCTGAATGAAATATCATACATTGAACGTTGGGCTACACCTAAATCAACAAACCCAGACTCTAACACCAGCAGTAAAAAGGGGAAGATACAATGATTGCATAAAACAATTGGGTGAGAGTGCCAAACCAATTATCCACACTCCAACAGTAGAACTCATCCACATTTTAGCAAACAAATTGGCAAGGGACTTTACAGTGGTATCAAAGCTGGTGACTTGCCAGCCTGTGAAAACATGAAGACAGAGAGAGATCTTGGCTGAAAATTTGAAGGGGATAGCATCACTTCAACACATGCTTCGGTATCAGGAATATCTAGCATTGGGTGATGAGATATCTGCAGCTTTATCCTTTCAAGACTATTATACCATCAAGTACAAAAGCTGGCCCAAAGATTTGGATGATGTTTCTTTAAAAGAACAAGATTAGAAGCATGCATTTAGCCATATTGAGGATTTGTGCATAGAGGAAGCCCAAACAGCAGCTTATAAGGACGATGACACCAATACACTGGATGCGTATACCTATGATGTAGTTTCCAAATCAACAAAAGATGAGGAGGTAGCAGCTTGTCCCACTTATGGTGACTGTGGGGATATTGAGGAATGTGGTTACCAGCTGAGTTTGGCATGCTCTTCAATATTGACAGCAGTAGAGACTCCATTGTATTTTGCAGCCAGGACACATAAGGGTGTGAGTAGCACTCCTAGTTTGAGAGAGAAGCCTCTTGTTATGATTCTGCATGAGAATCAGACAAAGTTGCAGGTGCTTGAGGAGAGTTTGGACAGAGAGAGTTTTGACCATGAGCTCATTTTGCATTATGGGGCTCTTGAGCTGCTTCTGTTGCAGAGACCACTAGAGGCTCAACAGTTAGCTACGGAGGAGATGGTTGAGCACACTCCTGGTGGACCAGCCAGAAGGGAAGTATATGCATACATGAATTGGGTGGACAGATATATGAGAGATATGGATATGCACTGGGATATAGGCTCAGTTCACATCGATAATGTGTTGGATACAATAGCCCATACATGATACTAGATGCAACAAGAGGCTACAGTAGCATACAACTGCTATATACAAGGGTATACCAGGGAACACCATTGTGTACATTGGAGTTCGAAGTGTTTCCTCTGGAGAGACCTCCTGACAAAGTCCTTGAGCATACCATTGATTTGAGCTTACCCAAGATTGGGGAGTGGAAGGGCGAGCCTCAGGATGCAGCACATCCCTCGATGATTGATCTTCATCTGAGATATCACCAGACGAGGGACAGGGAGCAAGATACTCACGGGTCTGCTTCCAGATTTCATTATGATTTCCCGGTCATACCCTTGGGATTGGCCAATGCACTAGTCTCTTTCCAGGCCTGCAAGCAATTACTTGACGTACTCATGATATACAGCAAGAGAAAAGAGGACCACTGGAGCAACCTGGATGAGACGGGGGGCATTGTGGCCATGACAAAGGTCTTTTATTTTGACCATGTAATCAATGCGTAGAGTGCACAGGGGAAGAGCCAAATCCTTTTGGATCAATTCGCAAAGACTTTTACAAGCATTGTAAGTGGAGGACTTCCAATTTGGTAGTGGGATCTTGACATTCACCGGAGTGACTGACTACTTCTATTGATGAGGTTGATCGATAGATCATATCAGTGATGGGTCTGCGTCGCTATGGGGATGTGGTTAGAAGAGTTGTCGAGCGTTGTTCTATATGGCGACATAGGTTTTCTCTCACACTACCAAGGACTAAGTCTATCCACAGGTTGGCAGACTTTGAATTCACTGAGTTGTTTTAGCAAGACGTGATCCAGGATAGTGATTTTAGCTTGGTGTTCCTGGCTGGGAGAGCGTAGTCGAAGCATGGTGATCAAATGATTATGATCAGAGGGGTGCAGCGTCAGCATTGGGACCCTAGCATTATAGTGTTGGATAGCTCGACAGCCAATACAGATGAAATAGCCAGGATTGATTGCTTAGAGGAGCAGTCTTCGAAGGAGTTGACTGAGTTCGTGGAGCTTTTGATTACCTGGTGTATCAAAGGAAATCAAGGGGATTCTTGGGTTAGCACCTTGTAGATCAATGCTAGGGGAAAAGAGTATTTCACATATGACATACTAGTTTGGGATACTGGTGACTTTACCACATACAGGAAGATCCGAGAGAGGGTCGCATGGAGGGGTTTTTTGAGCATTGTGTTGGGACATATGGGGGAGTGTTTGACTTGTCAGTAGAGCAGGTTGAGGCACACTCATAGAGTAGGGTTGATATACTCTTTGCTCATTGCATGACCAAGGTGGGAGGCCATGTTGTTAGAATGCATCACAGGTTTACCGAGGGTGTTGAACGTAGACGATATGTGGGTAGAGATTGACCAGTTATCAATATTAGCACACATTGTTGCAACTACAACAGAGTATTAGGCACCACAAACAACAGAGTTATTTTTCAAGGAGATGCTAAGACTCCATGGGATGCATGTATACATCGTCAGTGATAGGGACAATAGATCCTTTGGTGCATTTTGGTCGGAGCCAAGCAGATTACCTGCCACAGGGTTGATTAGTGTAGCGCAGTTAGAGTCGGTTGCTATGAGGCATACAGGATGCCTAGTTTGGATATGGATTTTGGGAGCTCATATGACCAGTATGTCATTTTTGGGACACCTCGAGTGGAGATGATGGGGTGCATGCCATATGGCAAGACAGATTCTTTTTTTCGATACTCAGGATCGAGTCTGGCAGTGGATTTGCAAACCTTCACTCCACTGAGACACAATTACAGGATGTGATCCTTGATAGTGGGGATGGATTTTTGAGGCATTACAGCTTGGGGTTCCAGGAGTGGAAGATATAGCTTATGCATGAGGGCCAAATATTTATGATCAAAGTGTCGTAGCATCAGCATGGTGGATCCTTTCTGTACATAACACAAGACCTTGGGACTTCATGGTTGGGCAGCTTGGCAGCTAGTATAGATGGCAGGGTCAGAGTTTACTATCAGGAGCTCACTCATATAGTGCATTGGATTGGCTTCCTAGAAAGGCAATTATATGAGAGGTGGACTAACTATTTACAATATTTATTCACTTTGTTGGTTTGTGGTCATTGGGAGGCCTCTCATTCTAGAACCTTGTAGGGCAACATTGTATTCGGTAGGTTCCCATATCTTTTAGATTGGTTTGGAACCCTGGGATCATTCTCAATTTCAGTGTTTCAATTGTTGATTGAGGAGTTGTGATGGCATCACTTGAGGACAAGCAATCTTTGGGAAAGGAGGATTGTCATGTCTCCATTTTTGCACTTCACTGTTATATAGTTGGAGATGACTTCTGAGGTGTGTCAACCAAGATAGTCGGAGGAGTTTTATGGCGCCCACCCTAGTCCATTTACCATTAGTCATCATTAGGATCAATTCCACATAGTTCATTCTTGGTTCTGTTGCATTCCAACGATTCAACTGGGAGGATTATTAGGCATAATTTAATTATATTCACTAAGGGTGTCATTGTTGATTTTTTTGAGCAGCATCGAGAGCCATTCTCTTAGGAGAATGGAGACACCTGGTCCGAGACAAGGGTGTGGACTCAACCTAGAGTTGAGTGACCATTCTATTGAATGGGTATATCTGGTCCGGGACCACGATATGGAACCATTCCAGCACTGGGGGACTCAACCTTGAGTTGAGTGACCATTATGTTGAATGGTGACATCTGGTCCGAGACCAGGATGTGGAACCAGTCTAGCACTGGGGGACTCAACCTAGAGCTAAGCGGCCATTCTTTAAATGGAGGCACCTGGTCAGTTACCGGGAATTTACCTAGTCCTGGACTAGGGACTCAGCCTAGGGCTGAGGGCCATTCTCCGGGAGAATGGAGGCGCTTGGTTCGTTACCAAGTATTTGACCTAGTGTCAAATTATGCAGCCTATGGCTGAGGCACTTGGTCAGTTACTAGGAATTTACCTAGTCCAAGACTAGGGACTTAGCCCAGGGCTGAGGGCCATTCTCTGGGAGAATGGAGGCGCTTGGTCTGTTACCAAGTATTTTACCTAGTGTCAAATTATGCAGCCTATGGCTGAGGCACCTGATCTGTTACCAAGAAGACAATATAAACCCTAAACCGCGTCTAGGCATGTGTGACACTCTGACCCTCAATCAATGGGCTTTGTGATCTTCTCCAAGGCTTAGCTACCCTTGGTTAAGACACCTTAGTATCCGATCTTGGTGTCACACGAAGTGTAAGAAAAAGCATTAGTAAGTCTCTTTGTTTATGATGATGTACTTTGAGTGGGGATGAAAGACCACCTTGACCACTTGTATTGATCACAGGGCACTTGAAGAAGGCTAAAACAAAAGTAAAAAATACACAAGGACCCTTAGTACCACTAAGGTGTAAAAGTGAAAGTGCAAAAAGACCTTTAGTACCACGAAAGGTAAAAGTCAAAGTGAGAAAATAATAACATAATAATATTTTGTTCTTTCTAGTTTTGGTCCACTTACAGGTGACTCAAAGGATATAAAAGAAGATCAATCCATTTCATTATTACACACACACTTGCTCTCACAGGTACAACTGCTCCAACAGAAGATTTCACAGGTTATTGAAGAAAATGAAGTTTGATGTGATGCCCTAGCATGGATGAGTCTAGCTAGGGCATTCACACTTGTTTTCTATAAACCCTAAGCTAGGGTTTCAGCTGCATCCTTCTTCTATCATATTTTTGAGTTAGGGTTTTACCCCAGCTTTTCTCTTTTCTTTTACGGGCAACGTCAAGGTCACCAGGAAGCTTCAAGTTTCCACGAACAGCCCTCCTCTCCCACGGCTACCCTCCTTTCTTCCATAGGAAGTCACCCTAGGGCTCGACCCTTTCTTCTGGGGTCTCGGGCAACTCGGAGCAGCAGCCTGTGAAGGCTGTCGAGAGCCCACAGAACCCTCAGGCAGCCAGCAGGCAAGCCCGAGAGGGTTCAGGGCCTCTTGCAGACCCTCGAGCAGCCTTAAGGCTAGCCCATGAGGGCTACCGGCTACCCTCGGGAAGTCTGCAGACTAGCCTAGAGGGTGCTGGGTCTGCACCACACCCTCTGGCAATCCACGAACTGGCCCAACAGGGCTCGGGCAGCCCACAAACTTGCCCAGCAGGTTCCGGGCAGGCATATCTTCCCTACGGGCTGCAGAACAAGACAGCAGGGCAGCAGGTACCAAGAAATAGGTACGGGCAGCAGATCCGGGCAGGGAAAATAGGAATTCAAGCAGCTTGCTAATTCTGGGCAGGAGAGAGAAGAATAGGGCAGCAAGCCCTAATTTGTTAAAAACCCCTCATTGGGTATTTTTCTGTGTAATTGGATTATCTTCTGTAATTGTGGATCTGTGATACAAACCAAGTTAGGGTTTGTGGAATTTTGGAAAAACTCAGTCATCTCATTTACGAGATGAATTACTAATGCTTTTGGGGTTTTTGTCCTTTAAAGGTTTCCCCAATGAAAAATCTTGTGTTCAATGTGTTGATGTGTTGATGTGTTGATGTTAGTTACTGGACTTGTCATTTGTTTAAGCTAGTCTACAAAATTTTAAAATTATTCATGCTAATGCTAAAAATTCAACAATCATCTCAATCATATTATTTGATGGAACACCTTGGTGTAATAGCTCATTGGAACCCGGATGAAAAGTTGTAAATGTTGGGAGTATTAAAAGTGACCTTCATTGCCTGAAAACGTTTTAAAATGAAATAAATAATTTTTTTAGTAAAAAGGCTTAATACATAAATAAAGTGACAATGACTTTATGAAGTCACTTTAATTAATTAATTGAGAGGGAAAAAGGTAAAAGTGGCCCAAAAAGGTAAAATGAGCTTAAAAGGGAAAATCGACCATTCTCTCATTCATTCTTGTATTTGTCATTTCGAAAATTTGGAGAGCTAAAAATTCATCAATCATCTCAATCATATTATTTGATGGAACACCTTGGTGTAATAGCTCATTAGAACCCGGATGAAAAGTTGTAAATGTTGGGAGTATTAAAAGTGACCTTCATTGCCTGAAAACGTTTTAAAATGAAATAAATGATTTTTTTAGTAAAAAGGCTTAATACATAAATAAAGTGACAATGACTTTATGAAGTCACTTTAATTAATTAATTGAGAGGGAAAAAGGTAAAAGTGGCCCAAAAAGGTAAAATGAGCTTAAAAGGGAAAATCGACCATTCTCTCATTCATTCTTGTATTTGTCATTTTGAAAATTTGGAGAGCTCTTGAGCTTGGTTTGTCTTGGACAAAACCCTAAAAGAAAAGAAATAGTTTCAATGGTGAAACCATCCACCCTAGCTATGTTATGCGGAGAGATCATTCAGATTTCTCATTTGCACTTCATTGTCGTGGTTTTTTATTGTTACTTCACTTCTAGATCCGAGAGATATCAAGGGTTTTCAATAGTAGCTATGGAGGGCGCACTCATTTCTTGGAGATCTTACTGCTAGAGGAAGGGCGGACTTATGGCTATGTCATTTTCATTATTAGAGGGCGCATCCTTGGAGAGAATACCACTTACATCTGCCACAAAAATCTGAGTACATAAGAGGGGCTCATTCTCTGTCCACTGTCCAAGTCATGCGGATGAAGTATTGCTGCATATCTCTGTGAATGGGGACATGCTGTGGCGAATGGTGGCTGTCATGTGAAGAGAGGCACACTATTGGAGGGGAAGACATATGTTTCTTGAATCTTAATCAGCTACTGTGTTTTCCAAGAAGAGGCTGCCACACTACTGAGAAGGACACTTGGTACACTCTGTCTGTCTCTCATTGCCTAGATGGTTAAGATCATTGTAAAGAAGGTACAGCGTATCTCTGTGTGCTTCATATGCCCATGCTGAATTGTAGACCATTGGGAGATGATATCAGATGCTACAGGAAATTGGGTAAATTGTACAAGTGCCATCTCCAACAATATACTTGTCCCAGATCTCTTGAAGCCTGCTAAAGTACTTAAGGGAGGTCCTTTCATTGGGAAAAAAAGATGCCATTTCCAGATCTGTCATATAGTATCTCAGACATGTAAAATTCAGTCTCTCGTTAATTATATCGGATGTCCTGTTGACTGATCCTGAGTATAATTGCTTTGCACTTAGTATATGTAAATTGCATTTTATGTGATAATTTGAAGGTGCATGTTATGTGAATGAAATATCATACATTGAAAGTTGGGTGACACCTAAATCAACAAACCCAGATTTAACACCAGCAGTAAAAAGCGGATGATATTGTGATTGCATAAAACTATTGGGTGAAAGTGCCAAACCAATTATCCACATTCCAACAGTAGAACTCATCCACATTTTAGCAAACAAATTGGCAAGGGACTTTACAGTCCTACAGACAAGCAGCAGACATTCACATGAGTTGAATGGCCCAGACACCATGATGGTTCTGCAGATGTGCAGCATCGAGCATACATTCTACCAGATTGGTCATGTGATTTGACCCAAAGGCCATGTGATTTGGCTAGTGGTGAATGGCCTTGGCATAGCCTTGCTTAGCCATGAGATTTGGCTAAGTGTGAATAAGACTTGAGAAGTTGGCACAACCTTGCGAATGCTTAGTCATGAGATATGACTAAGTGTGAACAAGGCATGATGCTGATTATGGACATTCTCACCAAGTGTAATGCTTGTCGTGATGCAGAATGTCTTCCTTGCTCAGAGGGAGTGTTGATGTTTCTCCAAGTTGTAGCATTGGGCAAACATTCTCTCCCATATGGTCATGTGATTGATTTGACCAAGGGAAATGGCCATGTGATTTGAGAATGGCCCTAGCGTAGCCTTGATTAGTCATGTGATCTGGCTAAGAGTATATAAAGCTCAAAATGCTTAGCCTTGATTAGTCATGTGATTTGGCTAAGAGTGAATGAGGCTTAAAGTCACATTGCATACTCTGTGAGGGACTACTTTGTGATAGAGTGATGTATTCTATATTAGAGTGTTTGACTTGTTTATTTGATAGGGGTTTGCATCCCCTTGAAAAATATGCAAGTCTAGTCTAATGTTGAATTTGACATAGGCTCTAAGAAGTGTCCGAGACTTCTTACTGTAGGTCAAATCAACAATAGAACTCTATGCATGAATAGACGTGCATGTCAGGAGAAGAATATCATCATCATCATGGAAAACTTTTCTTAAGAAAGAAGGTAACTCCAATAATAAAGTGGTCAAACAACAAGTCAGCCCCAACAAGAAGAGAAGTCGGCCCCACTAGTGAATTTCAAATGATTTGATGCCTATAAATAAAGTGCTCTAGATTCTCATTTTAACATACAACTTGTCCAAGTTTATATCTTCTCTTTGGTGCGCATAACAAGATGTAATATCCCAAATACTGATATTCTCTAATGTTCTATGATAGTGCTGACTCACACACTCAATTTCATACAAATTTGCAAAATAGCTGTGCATGCAAACTTGCCATGCAAAAATGCCCTAAAATATAGCTGAATTAGGGTTAGAGTTTTGCAGAGAGAAATTAACACTTACCACTGATATTCTGGCTGATAATGTAATGTCCTCTTCCAATTAGGCCTTGAGGCCCAAAACCGCTAACCTATGTGATTCCTGTGGGTTCGAGCGGTTACTGACAACTAGGGGAATCAGCTAAGGACTGATGCCATCCATAGAAGATCTAGGGCATCATCATTAGGTCAAGAAGGGCCACCGGGGCCAAAGGCCACCTTCGTGCATGCCATCCAAGCATTATTTAATGATGCATGCACTCTTTAGGTCTCCATCCGCATGCATGCAAGTCAACGGCAAATTAGAAGATAAAGTGACCTAATTAGGTCAAAGATTAGGGTTTTCGCAGTTGAACGTTATAAATAAAGGATAAAGCGAAATGAGACTTCACTTTTGATTATGATTATTTCGGGAGCTCTTGGATAGCAGCACAACAGTTGGGGTTGGAGACGGAGTCTTCAGCTAACGGGATTTCGGCAGCGAAACATCTGCCCTAGTCTTATTCAGGGTAAGCCATACAGGTTCACCACTTGTTCTTCATTCATTCATAAGTTATCCAGTATATGGTATAGATCGTTGCAGGGACACGTGTGCAGCCGTAAGGGGGGGTTTTCAGCCAGAAAGCCCTAATCAGTTGCTGGGCCTTCAGATCTCAGCTTTACTCCGAAACTCAGGCACCATTCTCATCATCAGCATCATACTCCGGTACCCGGTGATTATCAGATCCGTCCGTGCTCATCCGGAGCAGTTATCAGCAGTTTCGTGATCCCAGGGGCGTGAGCAGCTGTCTCACCAAAGCAAGTCGCTATCCTGCCTAGAGGTCTCAGAAATCCCGCATGTACCAGGCATTCTCTCCGGCACGGGAAGGCTATCAGTCCTGTAAATCGACAGCTTCATCGGACACCTCCTTCACTGAAAGCGTCACCCTTTTCTGATTGGGGTTCTTGCTGCTGGGGGTTCACCGGAAGCAGAAGAGATCTGCCCATCTCCGATCCAGTTCTCGGTGCTTGCATACTTTCTCCGAAGCAGTCTAGCTGGCTTATCAGTGGCAAGTGTTCATTCTATCTCACAAACCCTAACCCTAATTTTTCCTATAAAATAGGGATTTTTGCATGGCAGTTTGCATGCCCAGTTGTATCAGCATATTTGCTTAGAAATAGAAAATATCGGGATTTGGGATATTACAGATAATGAATCTAGAGATAGCTGCATGCATAAGGATCCAGATGGGTGGTCTAATGATGCTCTTTTCCTCCGCTGTTATCACCCCGCAGTACCATAAAAACCCTCTAGACTGAAGGTGACGTTTTTGTAGGAGGAGAGGTTCGTTTGGGCTGAAACTTTCTAAGCTTGTCCGTCTGCTGATGCCGGAGAGATGACCTGGCACATGCAGAGGTTTGGCTGCCTCTAAGTGCCCTAGCGAATTGATTAGCAGTTCTGCTGCTCACGCCCCCAATTGATATTTTTGGCTGATAGCTGCTCCAGGTGAGCAAACTGATCGCTGATAATCACTGCACACCATAGGATAGGCCTGCTGAGAAAAAGGAAGCTGACAAGCGGAGGAAACACTGGGTTTTGTGGTCCCAGCGAATCTTTCTGTGTTTTCCCTGCTACTTTCAGCTGCAAACGTGGATCTACGAATAACCCTTCGGAATGTGCTAGATCTCCGAATACTATAGTATATGATGGATACAATGGATAAACCTGGATGATCTATCCCAATAAAAGACTAGGGCAGATATCTCACTGCCGAACCCTCGCTAGTTGAAGACACCGTCTCCAACCCCAACTATCGCGGCTGCATGCTGTGCTGCTGCTCGAAACGCCAAAATCAATCAACAATAACAATAGATATCTTCTTTAGTCCAATAACCCTTCTTAAATAGATGATCATGTGCTTTTAGGGTTTGCATGTCACTTTTAGGGTTTTCACTTCACTTTTGCATGCATGCAATTCTAATTTCATGTTGACTTTAATACTAAAGACATAAGGCCTACATGCTCTGCATGCTTTATGATGATAACTCTGATGACCCTCTTTACTATACTGATGACTGAATAATTGTCCTAATATGCTCCCGGTATTAAAGGTCCATGTGCTTTTAGGGTTTGCATGTCACTTTTAGGGTTTTCACTTCACTTTTGCATGCATGCAATTCTAATTTCATGTTGACTTTAATACTAAAGACATAAGGCCTACATGCTCTGCATGCTTTATGATGATAACTCTGATGACCCTCTTTACTATACTGATGACTGAATAATTGTCCTAATATGCTCCCGGTATTAAAGGTCCTCGATCAATTCCCTATTTCTCAAAAACGAAACATTACACAAGAAGGGCAAGTGAAGGTTCAAGAAGCAACTATTGTAATGTACCTTTTTGAGGACACTAGGCACACTATCCAAAATATTTCAAAGGGGCTTCAAAACTTTGAGGGGCTTCAAAACTTTGACATTGAAAGCATTCTTTCGCAATACCCTCATTGACAATGAATTTCACAGTGACTCCATGGTTACGAGACAACTGGGGAAGCTCAAGGGAAGTGATATCAGGCTTTGATAGGCTTGACAAACTGATATATGTGGCTTCTTAATATGGTTTGGCCGAGGACTTTTTACAAATAGTTTCCATACATCCTCCTTCAATACTTTGTTTAGTTTCAAAACTAGGAAAAAGTAATAAACTAGTATTTTTTGGTTTTGTTCCAAACACCACCGAACCTTTACAAATTTCTTATGGAAGGACCCTATGGGCTTTAAAACATCCTAACAGACCTCAGACACTAAATGGTTGAATCAGAAAACTTAGTTTGACATGTTATTCAAGTTTGCACAATTTTGGCCCATTTCGAGCTTTGGACTAGTGAAACCCAAGATGATCCAAATGCACCGAAATGACTTCAGATTATGTATGGAAGGGATTGAGGAGTCTTAGGACATTCTATTGCATATTATGAGTGCTCATACACTTTCCAAATACTTCTGCAACTTGCTTTTGACCCTAGTGAAGAAGGACAAAAACACTAGGAAAAACGATGTTAAAACCTCCAAAGGTAGATGACACTTTTGGCTCTCCAAATGCAGTACGACCCTCCCAACTTTCAGAATAGAGTATGGGGATGCATATCAGGCATCAATGGTTGTCATTATTCATGGTTATTAAGCTCTGCAAACTGATTATGAGGTGCAAACCTGTACGGTAACTTTCATGGAAATTGCTTATGGGGAAATTCCATTATTAAGTTTCACACATGAAAAGTAGAATAAATGGTTCAGATAGTAACATGACATATAATGGCCATAAACAACATACAAATTGTTGTCCCAACAACATCAAACTCAAAGAACATCCCTCTTACAAATCTGATATAAAACTCTTTCAAGCTTGAAGCCAAATTCATGAAAACTAGTAATTCAATAGCATGAGAATGCAATCTTTTCACACATGGATTTCGTATATTTCGAGTTACAAAGCATATGGACATAAGCGTACAGAGCCATACATCATATACCCAAGATTGGACAACAATTAGACTCAGCAAAGCATAAGCACCACTACAACAAGTGTGCCATCAACATGAGAGTATGGGGGAATGGAGGAGTGACAAAAGAGGGAGATAGATGAGAACTCGAGCTGTATGGACCTTCAACCTGCAACTAAACACCATCAATAAGCTCCATTGAGAGGTCTGAATGGCCTCTCCATCAACCAACTTGGAAAGGAATCCAACTCCCACGAAATTGGTTAAAGCAAGGAGAGTAAACACCCACCGCGGATTGGACAAGCAAAAGCTCTCCAAAATGCCAAAATGCAATTAACAAATGATCAAAAGTTGTTCTCCTTCCGCAAGACATCATTTTATTAACTTCATGAGGCCTCCTAAGGTCAAATTTCTCTCCATAGGCTTCCTCCAATTCAACTTAGTGGTTTAGTAACCCCTATGACACTTGTCTTCTTCTTCATGCTCCAACTCTTTCCCCAATTCGAATGGCTGCCTCTAACTCCCAAGTGCTCCCTCTTGGTGACTATTTTTAGCCCTGCCATGTCAGTTTTTTCATAGGTTTACAATCAAATCTGAATTTGTCCTATTTGTCATAGAATCTTTCATTAATTGTTGTCATAGAGTGCATAGAATCTGCTTCCAAGTGGTACACATTGTCTTCTTAGTCTCTTCCTCTTACATGGGAGTTACTCTCCTCTCCTAATTCGAATTCCTTGGCTATGTCACACCACATCATCCTCCAAGAACGTTACATTCCCCTTGGGTTCGAATATGGATGAAGGTCATGCCAAGTGTGTGGGGAATCTAGTCACCCAAAGACTCCACAAGCTTCCAACTGTCTTCATGAACCAATGCCACCTTATTTTCTTAACATTTATTATTTATGGGACCCATTTTAATGTGAATATGGTAAACTAAGGTCCTTTTGGGTCCTAAAGCTCACTTATTACAAAATTTATGTCTCTACCTCAACCTAGGGAACTAGTAGGTTGGTGAAACATTATTTGCAAGTAGTCTCATTTGGATGGGGACATGACAACTATTGAAGACTTTTAACATCTCTTTCTCTCTGCTATTGTGATGCTCACCTTCTCTGCAATTAGGGTTTGTGCCCCGTGACTGGTATACCCTTCTGCTTAGGGTTCTTCATGTTGTTGTCGTACTCTTATTATTGGAAAATATCTTCTTAAGAAAAGTTGTTGGGTTTTCTCCCCTTTGGGTTCCCTGGGGTAAAAATCTTTGTGTCTCTTGTGCATGGCTATATCTTTATATGATCCTTTGTTTCCGCTACAATTTAAGTTGAAATTTTCAGTGTGCAATTACTCGATGAAAACTATGGGATGAAATGAATGCTGGAAATCATTGTGAAATAATTGTCAAGATCTGTAAATAGATAAAAATTCAGCAGTTCTCTCGGGGTGTCTTCACACGAGTTCTACTTGGAGCTTTAATTGAGGTAAAGTTTGTTATATTTCTATCATTGTCAAATCGATTTGTCTTGTGAAGAGTAGTGTTGCTCCATCGTTATAATATGTTAATTATGTTGCATGTTTGATGTATTTGGCATCTTAGCAGGGGTACCCAACAAGTAACATTTATTAGGGTGTAAGCTAGTTGAATGGATTGAAGGTATATGCAAAGCTACCCTTCCCTGATAGGGGTTAACAAGCTCGAATCAATTGCTTGCAAAGGAATTTGGCATGTTGTTTTACAGCAGTTCCATTCAAGCACATACAAACAAAGCTCAAGGTGGAGAAGTCTAGGACTTCATTTTCCCTAGTCACTTTTCCCTAATTCCTACAGCCAAAACTTCTCAAATACTCTTTTACCTTTTTGCATTAGGGTAGAAATAGAACTAAATTAGAAAAGAAAAAATTCCAAAAAATGTTTTCTAAATTTTCTGGATTTAGTTACAGGGATTAGATAAAAATTTCCTAGATTATTTATACGTTAATTTTAATTTTCAGCTATTTTTTTAGAATTTTCCTGTAGGTTAATTTTTTTTATTTTCTGTAATTTTTGGACAACGAAAACAACCCTAAAGATCTTGATATTTCCATCTTTGATTGGGTTCTCCATTCTAAAACACACGAGTAAAATTTCTGAGCATCTCAATCTGTTATTTGTGAAGTTTTAGCTAGCTTAAAGGTCATCTAAATCACAAATTCTAATTCTGGAAATTAATTTTTGTAAAATATTAATTCTAAAAAAAATGCATTTCAAGATGATTTAACACATGAAAACTTGGATTTTATGCCCTAGGAAGTTTTTATGAATTATTTTGAGTTAAATATGAGTTTATTTGTCATTTCCTTGCTATTTCATGCTCCAAAATCCATTACGGCAGCAATAATAACATTCTGGAAATTACATTTTGTGGCTAATAATTTCATGATATAGTAGTAAATCCACTAAACATTGTTGGTTCACATGAATTACTAAATTCTGGAATTTTCTAGATTAATATGTCCTACTGTAATCTTTATGAACAGCAAATGTTAAATTTTGTGGTACTTGCATTATAGAATTGATGGTTGTGTTTTATTAAAGCAATTTCACACCTAAATGTTTTAATGCCTATGATTCTTTAACTGCAAGATTGGTTATTGGCATTCTGGAAATTTCAATTGTGCAATTTCATTATGTAAAATTAAATGTGCAAGAAACTTTGCTCGTGAATCATGCATGTGATGGAAAGACCATTGACTAATCAATTATATGTTTGTGGGATTAAATTTCACTAAGATTGAGCCATATTGTTGATGTTTCTCCAGGTTGCAGCATTGCGCAAACATTCACTTACGGGATCGCTGGCTAAAGGTGAATGATACATTCACTCACAGGAAATGGCCATGTAATTTGGCTAGTGGTGAATGGCCTAGGCAAGGGAAGTGCGTCTCCGAGGTCATATGGTGTGGACTCTAACAAGTGTTTGGGACTTCTTAGTGTGGGTATATTCAACATTAGGGCTCTATGCATGAATAGACATGCTTGTGAATCGATGATCATCAACAATGACAACTTTTCTATGAAGAAGAAATAACCAAGAAGACAAGTCAACCATTGAAGATGTCCCAAATAGCAGTGAAGAAGTTCCTAGGAAGAATTGAAGACCTAGAAGACAAGTTGGCCCTGAAGATAAAAAGACAAGTCGGCCTAGAAGTGCAATTCAAGTGATTTGAAGTGTATAAATAGCAGCTCCATCTTTTCATTTTATCATCATAACATCATCACATATTCTCTACTACACTGGTGTGCACTTCCCAAGAGGGCATAATAGATGTCCAAGGAGTAATTTTGGGGTTTCTTATCGTCTCTAGAAGATTCGCTACCCTTGCTAGGTTTTCGTGTGAAGAAGGGTGCACCTTTCTATGTGCTAGGGTTTCTTGTCATGACTGGTAATGTACTTTTAATATTGAACTGATTTCTTCTGAGAAAAGTAGTTGGATTTTCTCCTAAGTTTGGGTTTCCCAAGGTAAAAGTCTTGTGGACTCTATTGTGCATGGCTATGTTTCTATGATACTTTGTTTCCGCTGCAATTCAGTTTGAATTTTTAAATTTTCAGTGTGCAATTATTCAATGATAACTGTGGGATGAAATGAATGCTTCAAATCATTTGGAAATAATTGTCAAGATCTGGAAACAGATAAAAATTCAACGTGGTATCGGAGGAGGTCCGCTGCAATTTAGTTTGAATTTTTAAATTTTCAGTGTGCAATTATTCAATGATAACTGTGGGATGAAATGAATGCTTCAAATCATTTGGAAATAATTGTCAAGATCTGGAAACAGATAAAAATTCAACGTGGTATCGGAGGAGGTCCAAAAAAGTAGTGCCAAAAAACAAGTCTGAAAAAAGCAAGTCCGAAAAAACAGGGCCAAAAAAACAGGTCCGAAATTGCAGACTTGGAGATTACAAAAATCTAATGGACAAATTATTTGTTCAAGAGTTTCTTCAAATTTGCATGAATGAACAGAAAACCATATCCTATGTTTTTCAGTGTCCTTAGAAGAAAGGAAAGGAAAAGCAACATACATCAACGGTCAATGATCATGAGCATCCACCACAAAAGAAGACAAAAATTGATGAGATTGCAGATGAACTTTGGAAAGAGTGTTTCTTGTAGTTCCAAAGGGATCTTGGATCTAGTGCATTCAGTGGCTTCTTGTACTATGTAAATATCATTGATGATTTCTCCTCGAAGACATGGAATAATTCATGAAGACCAAGGATGAAGTCTTCTGCAAGTTCTAGGAGTTTGTTACCATCTGAGTTGCACTCAGTTGGACTTTCAAGTGAGACGCTAAAGATGAACAATTACTTGTTCAAATTCCGAGTTCAGAAGTCTGAGCGGGCCTTTCTAGGCCCTTTTTTTAATTTATTTTAACATGTTCATAGTACATACCCCATGGAGAATTGTAATAAAATGAGTTAGCATGATGACTTTATATAAAAAGTTTGGTTTCCTAGGAATTAATCATTAATGAATTATTCCATAGTGTTTTTTCCTTGTTAATTATCTATCGTTTTTTAACGATAAATAATTTTAGAGTTTTTCACTCAAGCTTCCAAAGCTGGAATAATTGTCTTGGTGGTTAGGCCTTGGGAGGTTATTAAAACCTAAGTGTCAATGTATATTACGACGCTAATCATTATTTTGAGTCATTATGAACATGTACTAAGTCTCCTTCAGTTTTAATTTAATTTACGGGAAAAAAAATACGTTTTTACAGCCTTATTTTTAACAAGTCAATTGTAAAAGTTCAAAAAGTCATAAAAGTGGCTAGGAGGTTGTTTTTTCCATGGGGGTCCTCATTTTCTAACCCAGAGCACCCACTTAACCCGTAAACCCACTTTCCTAAGTTTTCGAGTAACTATTTATCTCCAAAATTAAATATTACTCAAAAAACCCAAAAAAGACCAAAAAAATGAGTTAATTAAAAAAATCGGCAATTAAAAAAATAAAAGAAACTTGTCAAAATCAGTTTCTGTGTGTAATGAACAAAAAAATATAAATAAATATTAATAATTAAATAAACTACATACTTAATGAAGAGACACCTTGGTAAAAGGTTACGCCTCTTCACGAAAGGGCACCCAGCAGGGGTATTTATACAAGAAAACATTCTCATTGTAAATCGTCACTTATCTTATCAAATACATTTTATTATCCATACATGGATTATTTATTCTATTTACATTGGGTTTTCCCGTAAGAAACAGAGTTTCTTTGTTCCACTGTGACTTGGCAAGGTAAAGTGGCAAGTACCCGAGAAAATCTGGAAAGTCAAAAGTTGTCGTTTCGAAGAGTTTCAAGCTATGGAAACTTCCATAGGAAAGAGGGACACATCTCTCCAAGTGGGAGCGCGGGGCTAGGGTGGAAAAGATTTGGTTTTGGAAAAAAGTCTTGGTTTTAGCAAGTGCTACCTCTACAATGTGATGTTGCTATTACTTACACCTTGTTCCACCCTAGATCCACCTCATTGCCATCTCATCCCAACCTAGCGCATCCTTGAGGAAATGCACCCCCTCTAGCTTGTGTGGTTTTTTGGAAGGGCTCATCCTTACATGATTATCATAATTGATAATATATATATATATTTATTATTGAATTGATGGTTATTACATTGGTAGGCTTATATTATATATGGAAGCTAACCTGTGAATGGTCAGACCTTGAAAAGAGGTGACCTTTGACCATTAATACTAATTAACCTAATTGTTAAATAAATTAATAATAACAGTAATATACTATTTCGGTATATTACAAGTCATCCTGCTCTAAAAAGATTCGTCCATGAATCTTCTTATGAGCGTGCTGCAATTGAAATTCTTGACACGGATAATGGTGCCATGGTTTAGTAGTTCTTGAAATATTTGGTCACATTTCCATTCAAATATTTTCATGCATATGATTATGTAGATGAACGTGTAACAACTATATGGAGTATTCTTATGAGCTTCTAATCCAATGGTGTTCTTTTGACCTTTTATTTTGATGTAGATTTTTTATATTTCTACATGCTTTGATATGGTTTTCTTATCTGTAGTGGCAACTACTAATAATGTACTTACTTCCTTGTCTGACAAGCTTGTCTTTATTTGTTCTCTAGGAACCTTTTGAAATTCTAGAACATCTCGAGTTGCGACTACTAATAGAATGTTCATTTCATCATTTGTCGCACCATCCTTTGGGTTTCGTTCTTCTACGTTATCATGATTAAGGTCATCTTTAACACTTATATTTTCGTCATTGCATTCTTCAACAACTTCAATTCTCTCATAATCGTTGTTAACATTGACTTCATTGACTTCTACGACAAAGTCATTTTCTTTGCAATAGATATTGACATTGTGATTGTCAATATCATCTTGATCTTTCATATACGTGTCTTCTATTTCTTCTGTTTCATCGTCCTTCTTATCGTCTTTCTTAACAAGTCCTTGTTCTTGAATTTCAATAGACAATTTTATAGATTTTTCAGATGGCGTATTGATGTGCCTTGCTTCCCTACCTTGTAAGAAGCCACAACAAACGTTCGGTAGGTGTGCAAACTTTTTATAAAGTATCGCATTTTGAGGTTTGTAGTCGGGATGTCTTTTCTTACCCCACTTGGTGTCTGGTGGTATGGATATTTTGTGAAGAGGGGTATAAGGAGTCGGTCGTCCAGGCTTCCTTTCCTTCTTGCGGGTAGTAGCGATTTTATATTCATCCCTACTTGAATACGTAGGAGTCGTAGCAGTCCCTTGTTCCTCTCGACTTGGTAACTCGAGAGGTACAGTTACTTCTTCTATCGAGGGCGTATGTAACGTCCCCATTTTTATAAATGCATAGCAGGACAATTCCATCAATCCTACTAGTTCCCTAGGTTGGATGGATACATTTGGAATTTTAATAAGGGAGCTAATAAATGATGTTCAGACATTAAAATGGAATAAATATTTAATAATGGAGCTAATTAAATAAATACAAGAGAAAATTGAAGTGGCAATGTAGCATGGAGACACATGGAGATTATGGGGCCCACACAAGCTAGAATTTTTGTGCCACAAGGCATTCTCCTCTTGCAATTTCGAATCCTTGGGAAGCCTAATGTTCTTGGATGAGTTAGAAGGCTAATACACTTGGCCAGATCCATCATAGGTCGAATTTGGAAGGAAATGTAACTTACATGGAAGAGGAAGAGGCATGTTGGAGCTAGTGAGACGCTTGGACTAGATTCTCTAGCTCTATGACAACAATGATGAAGATGCTATGACACCTGTGACACAAATCAGATCCGAAGGCTGACATCTGACATATATGACATGTTAGGGCTAAAAATAGCTCCAAGAGGGCGCTCAAGGGAGTTAGGGCAACTAAGATGCTTCCACATGTGATTTGGTGGAAGTGCGAGACTAGGAATTGTTGTACAAGTGGTATTCTTTGGAATCTCTTCCCAACTAAGGTTGGAATGCATCTCTAGAAAGGAATTCGACCCATAGAGAGCTTGGAAACTTTATAAATGTCAAAAGCAAAGAATGAAGGCAGCTTTTGATCATTTGAGAAATTTGCATTTGTGAAGAGAGAGAGAGCTAGTGGATGACTAGTTTCTTGCCTTAGCCAATTTCGAGGGTGAAAGATTCTCATCCAAGTTGGTGTTTGGAGAGGCCATTCAAGTCTTTCATGGAGCTTTAATGGAGTTTGTATTTGCAGGTGTAAGCTACAGAGAAACTCGTGGTTTCTTCTAGTGCAGCCCATTCTCTCAACCATTTCCAGTTTTTCTTGCATATTCTTGCTCATGGAGGGATTGGGCTTTGGGTGAACTATTGTACTCTTTGGGAGAGCTTCTCATGGTATATTTCTGATTGTAATAAGCTTAATATAGTCTATTATTCATCTTCAGAAAGTCTCAGGTCAAGATACCAAATGGTTGTATGTGAAAGTGATTTTTAATGAGCAAACAATGACCATTTCCCCACTATATTGATATTGCGCTTTGGGTGAGATATTGTACTCTTTGGAAGAGCTTCTCATGGTACATTTTTTATTGTAGTAAGCTTAATATACTCTGTTCTTCATCTTCAGAAAGTCTCAGGTCGAAATATCAAATGGTTGTATGTAAAAGTGATTATTAATGAGCAAACAATGACCATATCCCCACTATATTGATGTATGCCATTGAATGTTGAGGATTTCGAGCTTCTCATGGTTCATTTCTGATTGTAATAAGCTTAATATACTCTGTTCTTCATCTTCAGAAAGTCTTAGGTCGAAATACCAAATGGTTGTATGTAAAAGTGACTATTAATGAGCAAACAATGACCATTTCCCCAGTATATTGATGTATGCCATGGTAATGTTGATTATTACGAATGGAAGAATGTCTCTCTGATATATTTATGATGAATGGACTATCATTTATGAGTATTACAAGTTTCATGTTCAATACTTACGCAGTTGAGGTCATTTTACTCGGTTTAATTGCATTTGGAGAAGATTTGGTGCCATTTCCCCAAGGGTCGAATCAGTGATTTTGTATCTGTTTAGGAGAGGGTCATAACATCCTGTATAAACTGAATAATGATGCATATAAGACCTTAACAATGTCCCTTAAACATCCTCTGCCTCTGTTCAGAAATTTGAGTGGGTTTGGGAGCATTTAGGAAGCCATTTCCAGCATGTACCCAGGGGGAATTGGAACCCCAATTTGCTAGTGAAAACTCCTACTGTAATGTTCCCAAAAGTGACATGCATGCAAACCCTAAAAGTGACGTGCATGCAAACCCTAAATATGAAATGCATGCAAACCCTAAAAGTGATATGCATGCAAACCCTAAAAGTGAGATGCATGCAAACCCTAAAAGTGACATGCATGACATCTAAGCATTATTTAATGATGCATGCACTCAATTAAGTCTCCATGCGCATGCATGCAAGTCAACTGCAAATTAGGTCAAAAGTTAGGGTTTTCGCAGTTGAAAGTTATAAAAGAAAGATAAAGTGAATGGAGACTTTACTTTTGGATTATTATTATTTTGGAGCTCTTGAGAAGCAGCACAGCGTGCAGCCACAGCAATTGGGGATGGAGACTGCGTCTTCAGCTAACGGGATTTCGGCAATGAGACATCTGCCCTAGTCTCCTTCAGGATAAACCATCCAGGTTTGTCACCGTATCTATTGCATTCATCATTATCCAGTATTCCAGTATAAGTCCGGAGGTTATTGCAGATTCATCCGTACAATTGGGGGCATTTAGCTGGGAAACCCTAATCATTCACCAAGACTCTAGATCACCATATTTCTTCCGCATGCAGCCTGCATCCTCACTGATAGGATCACTCTATTGCATTGGGTGATTATCAGCTATCAGATTGTCCATCCGGGGCAACTAGCAGCAGTTTACAGGGTTGTGGGGGCGTGAGCAGCAAACTGGGAGATCAATTCGCTAGGGCATCTGGAGAGGTCAAAACTCTTGCATGTTTTGGTCATCGTCTCCGACACAAGCACACCTTCCTTCCGACTTATTTCCAGCTAAAACTGACCATCCCTTCAGAAAAAACGTCACACTTGTTTGATTGAGCCAACCAGGGTATTGCAACAGAAAACTAGGTCATTTCTTCATCAGCTCAGCTCATCTTGCATTCATATTCTCTCTGGAGCATTTTCAGTCGGCTTATCAGTGGTAAGTGTTCATTCTATCATGCAAACCCTAACCCTAATTTCAGCTATAAAATAGGAAAATTTTGCATGGTAGTTTGCATGCCCGGCTGTTTTAGTAAATTTGCATAGAAATAGAAAATATCAGGATTTGGGATATTACAGTGGTATCAGAGCATGATCCTTGCCAGCTGTGGGCACATAGCAATTGAATAAAAGTGCATATTGATGCATGCATGTACATGCAAATGCATGTCAGTGATGTTGGTGAAGTGCATGTCAGAACAAAGGTTTTTCTTTGCCAGCTTGTGAGAACATGAAGACAATGAGAAGGATCTTAACTGGAAATTGGTAGAGGTTAGCAGTACTTCAACACTTGCCTCGATATCAGGAATATCTAGCCTTGGGTGATGATGTATGTGCAACATTGTCCTTTCAAGATTATTACACCATCAAGTTCGGGATCCATCCCAAGGATTTGGATGAGGATCTCCTTAAAGACATAGTTGGGGGAGGGAAGAAAGATGAGCATGAAGTACAGGTTGTTGGTGAGCTTCATTTGGAGTCAATGGTACATGATGAGGATGTGCACGAGGGGATAACATTAGAGCCATCCTGTGAGTCTAGCGACACAAGCACATTTGCTAGTCAGATTGTGAACAAACCATGTGATGAGTTGGAGTTGGTACACTCTTCATCACCTACAACAGGAATCCAGACAGTTATGACAGGCGAAATACATGAGGTGCAAGGCAATGAGCATAACAGTTGAGACAGTGAGCAGTGACATGGAGGTTAGAGAGGTCACAGATGATAGTCACCGAAAGAAGATTGAACAGGTTAAAGAAAGCATTCTAGCGATGAAAGAGAGGACCAAGATCCTCCGAGACACCATAGTACAGTGAGATGTTGAGCTTACAGTTCTTCGAGTTGTATGTACCAAGTCAGAGGTCAGGCTGTCTAGTATTGAAGAGCAGTTGGATTCCTTGATGGGGTAGCAGAAGAAGCATACTATTGCATTTCAAAACTGTCCTCTTAAGGAGTACATAGATAGGGCTTGCAGTAGCTTGAGTCCACATTTGCATAATGGTGGATGGTTTTTACAGGTTGGCCAGGATCGAGAAATTGACCAGCAGTATATGAGAATTCCAGTTGAAATCAAAAGGGTAGAATCTCAGCTTGGTAGGATTATTCCTTGTGATGGTGCTTATGGACAAGGTACTTTTCGGCGGTTGGATTGGAGAGAGATTAAGAGTTGGTGTCCTATTGAGTGGGCGATTCTTGGGAAGACATTCCTAGCCAAGGGTATAGTCCCACAAGAGCCTTTAGATATTTGGGATGAAATATGCACAAGTTTGCATTGGGATCCACGCAGAAGACCTTATGAGGGATGGATACAGTGTTCACTGATGGCGTTACTTGGGAGTCTACATGATGCTCCTTGTGTCGATACTACGCAGGGTAGCGGTGGATGCATTTTGACCTCTGCAATTCTCAGATTGATTTGGGACCCTGGGATTACAGTGACTGACAGTTTAGTGATTGCTAGAGGGTGCTTTCAGGAGGTCTCTGGTTACGGTACCATACAGTGCAGTGTTTTGAGCAGAGGGTGCTACAGATCTCCTAGGATAATTTGGGACCCTGGGATCATCCCCAGATTCAGTTGGTTCAATTGATTGATTGTTGATTTGCGTTGGCATTGCTCGAGGACAAGCAATCTTTGGTGAGAGAGGACTGTAATGTTCCCAAAAGTGACATGCATGCAAACCCTAAAAGTGACATGCATGCAAACCCTAAAAGTGAGATGCATGCAAAACCTAAAAGTGATATGCATGCAAACCCTAAAAGTGAGATGCATGCAAACCCTAAAAGTTACATGCATGACATCTAAGCACTATTTAATGATGCATGCACTCAATTAAGTCTCCATGCGCATGCATACAAGTCAACTGCAAATTAGAAGTTAAAGAGACCTAATTAGGTCAAAAGTTAGGGTTTTCGCAGTTGAAAGTTATAAAAGAAAGATAAAGTGAATGGAGACTTTACTTTTAGATTATTATTATTTTGGAGCTCTTGCGAAACAGCACAGCGTGCAGCCACAGCAGTCGGGGTTGGAGACGGCGTCTTCAACTAACGGGATTTCGGCAGTGAGACATCTGCCCTAGTCTCCTTCAGGATAAACCATCCAGGTTTGTCACCGTATCTATTGCATTCATCATTATCCAGTATTCCAATATAAGTCCGAAGGTTATTGCAGATTCATTCGTACAGATGGGGGCATTTAGCTGGGAAACCCTAATCATTCACCAAGACTCTGGATCACCATATTTCTTTTGCATGCAGCCTGCATCCTCACTGATAGGATCACTCTACTGCATTGGGTGATTATCAGCTATCAGATTGTCCATCCGGGGCAGCTAGCAGCAGTTTACAGGGTTGTGGGGGCGTGAGCAACAAACTGGGAGATCAATTCGCTAGGGCATCTGGAGAGGTCAAAACTCTTGCATGCTTCAGTCATCCTCTCCGGCACGGGCACACCTTCCTTCCGACTTATTTCCAGCTAAAACTAACCATCCCTTCAGCAAAAACGCCACACTTGTTTGATTAAGCCAACAAGGGTACTGCAACAGAAAACCAGGTCATTTCTTTATCAGCTCAGCTCATCTTGCATGCGTATTCTCTCTGGAGCATTTTCAGCCGGCTTATCAATGGTAAGTGTTCATTCTATCCTGCAAACCCTAACCCTAATTTCAGCCATAAAATAGGGAAATTTTGCATGGCAGTTTGCATGCCCGATTGTTTTAGTAAATTTGCATAGAAATAGAAAATATCAAGATTTGGGATATTACACCTACCTTGGCCAGAATATTAAACAAGTTTGCAAAAGTCTTTGGAGGGTCATAAATCACACTTGTGACTTGAACATCATATTCAAGTCTTAATATCAGTCATATACCTTCTCAGAAGATTTGGGAGCATTTGAGTCAATTTGGAGACCTAGACATCAAAACTAGTCAAAGGTCGAAATAGGGAAAAAAGTGAAAAATTAGTCGTTGTAATAATTTCTTAAAAAGGGACATTACAAGTGGTATTAGAGCATGGTCTTAGCACCTGTGCATTAAGACCATACATTGAAGAAAAATTTGCAGACAAGTCTTGGTTTCATAATCGACCCACCAAGCCCACTTTCCTTCCTCCTTGGCCAACGAAAGAAGAAATTACAACCATAGATATTGAAGCATGTTTCCAAGAGTATCGAAATTTGAGAGGGGATATTCATGAAAGGTATTCTTTCCAAAACAATCTTGTTAAGTATGGATTTAGGCACAATAAGGAAAATGTGAACTCATTAAAGAAAAATCAGCCTACTTGTGAAAAGAGCAAAGATTTATCCTGTACTATAAATGAGGAAGTGATAAACACTTTTACGGACATCACATGGAATATGTGGAAGAAATTTTGTTCTAAAGGAGATGAAAAGACCTTAGATACACCATTAAAGGAAGAAACAGAGAATCATGCAGTGGAGCATCAATTACCTCAAGGTGATTGTAGAGAAGAAAATAAAGAGGAAGGTGAAGACAATAACACAATCCTTACTAATGGGGGTTGTTCCAATAAAAAAGAATCTATTGATGGATCCTTGAACTATGAAGGAGTAACTACTGATGGGTGCTCACAAATCTATGTTGGTGACATAGAGATTGGATTTGAAAATGTTGCTGCAAACCAAATTTCTCTTAAGCATGAAGATGAATACCTTGTGAAAGATAATGAAGAACCAACATCAACTTCCCCATCACCACTTGAGCTTCAAGAAGTTGATCAAATAAAGAAGAAAGAAGAAGAGGAGGTTCACTCCCATGAACCATCCTTCATTGAAGGGTCTTTGAAGATGAGTGAAATGGATATCCATGAGGCCCTTAGCATACTCCATGACACTAAAGCATTGGTGTCAAATTCTTGTTAGAAAATTTCTTCGTTGGAGGAGCCATCCTTCCTTGAAGACATGGAAAAGATTCAAAGAGCAATGTGCAACATTGAAGGTAATTTCATGTCTTTGCTTTTTGATAGAAATAATTTGGTTGAGCTTAATGAATGTTTACATGAAGAATACTTGAATAATAATGAGGATATTCATAACCTCAAAATTTAAAATGAGCAACTTCTTGAGAGGTTGCAAGATACTTGTTCTTCCTCCTATGTTTCAGATTCTCATATGGTAGATTGCATGGAGGATTCTCATGACATGAGGGATCATGAGAAACATGGAAAATTGCAGGTTCTTGATTTGTTTGAATATGAGCTTGATGAGAGCCAATCACTAGTTGTAGTGGAAGAGGAACTTGAGTTGCCTCTTGAAGATGGGTGCACACTTTTTGAAGAAGTGCATGATTCCACTACCTTGGAACCAAACCATGAGGAAATTTTTGCATTTTTAAGGGAGGTGCATACTCCTACCCCTATGGATCCTTCACATGATGACAATTTTTTCACTTTCTGATCATTTGGGTGAGTTGGTTCTTTCTCCTACATCCTACACTTCCAAATTTTGCAGCATTCATCTTAATGAAGTATGGGTGAAAGGTTTCTTTTTTATGGTGCCACATGACGAGTATGGACTTTCTATCTCTCCTTTTGCTGATGACATGATTAGAGAACCATATTCTTTACAATTGCATCAGCATCCTTTGTTACATTATGATGATACACATCTACATGAGTGCACCTATGATGTTCACTTGAGTCACTTGGAGACATGATTTTCCTTGCTCCTTGCCTAGTACGTTTGATGTTGGAGCGACTTCATCCCACACTTGGGTGAAGAGATATAGAAGAAGAAGAAATTATTTTAACGTCTGCGAGGCTAAAAATAGCCTATGGGCAGACTGTCTTGCTTGTTGATTTTTCATTTTCACCCTTTTCCTGTTCAGCTTGATGATGAGCTCCCCCAATTTCACCACGGTCCCTTCATTGAATAAATCAACCCAAGAACTAGTTCTCAAGATATTCACATAACTGTCTATGTTGTCCTTGAAGGCCTCGCACTCTAAAATGAAATGCTTTTCTGTTTCCACTTTTTCGGAGGTGCAAAAAGTACACACTCTTTCTTCCCAAGCTTCCTTTGGTCTTTTCCAGCGTCCGGTTTCACAACGCAGTTGGTGGGAATTGGTTCTTAGTTGAGCAATAAGCATTTTGGCCCTCCATGATATATTAGCCCCTATATAATCTTTTTGATGATGGTTGTAGGTGGGATTAAACTCTTCAATATAGTACTTTTTCTTTCTCCCCATCCCTTTGCCCCAAATTTGCTTGTGGAACTTGTCGATAACAAAGGCCTTTATCTCTTTACTGTTTGTAGGACATGTGTTCAGGTAAATATCCCATTTACTAAGCCATTTGTTGTTTTGCTGCGTCCAAGTCTTCTTTCTTTTGCATAATATGTCATTTAAGAACACCTTAGGCCATATTTCGTCTTCCATTTGCTCAATCTTTTTTAGATATCTTATGAGTCGCACCATAGCAATTGCTTCAATGGGCGCTGCCCCCACTTCACTAAGCATGATATCATAGGGGACTAAGCTTTTAATTTTGAACTTGTTGATAATCAAGCGTTTTTGAATCTTCTCAATTTGTTGCCACTATAAGTCAGAGGTACTGCTGGCCCACACTTCACACCCATAGAGAACAACCGAGATCACTAACAACCCAAAAAGAGTTTGTGTAGTCTTCCAATCCCATAGCTCTGCTTCTCTGCATCTATTTTGAAAGGCGTATAATGCTTTCCAACCTCCCAAAGTTCTTTTTTCCCTGCAACCTTCCCAACTTAAATTTTTGTTGAAGTCAATCCCAAGATATTTGTAATCTACCACTTCTTCAAGAGTGTTTCCTTCAAAGTAGAACTTATGTTGGTTATGTTTTATCTTGCTAAAGAAGACTACTACTTTTGTCTTGCTAGTATTAACTTGCATCCCTACTGCTCTAAAAAGGTGCTCAAGTGAGAGTAAGTACTCTTGCAAGCCTAGAGCGGATTTAGCAATCAAAATAAGGTCATCTGCATACAAAAGACGCCTTATCACAAACTCGCCCAGCAGAGCACCTTCCCCGTCCTCTAAGTTTAACCACTCTTCAAGTTTGTCAATATATAAGCCAAACAGGGTAGGGGACAATGGGCACCCCTGCTTGACCCCAATATCGCTCCTAAAACTTTCAGAGATACCAGCTAACGTTTTGATTTTGACTTTAATGTCCTCGTATAATCTATGGACAACTACTCTAAGATGTATAGGAACCCCAAGTTCTTCCATTCTGTGCCAGAGCTTGTCCCTAGGGACTATGTCAAAGGATTTTTTGAAATCAACAAAGCAACAAAAGGCTTCCTCCTTTTTTTCCCACACTTTCTCCATGATGTGTCTTAACGTTATACTGTGATCAACCGTGGAGTGTTTGGGTCTAAAATCTGCTTGTCCTTTAGCACGCTTACCTCTTTCTTCCGCCCACTTGCTAATTCAGTTTTCTAGCATGCTTCCGAATAGCTTTGCAAACAAGGGATTTATCATTATGGTCCTGTAGTTGGAGGGATTATTGGCATCACCACTCTTGAAAAGAGGTATTGCCAGGCTAGTTGTCCAATCTGTAGGGAAGCCCTGCTAAATGATGTTGTTGAAAATTCTCGTGATGTGAGACGCAAGAGTTTTCGAACCCCACTTTAGATACTCTGCTTGGAGTTCAACTAAATCCTTTGCTTTTCCAACATCCAAATTCTTAATACCCACCTCAACCACTTGCACTGTGAAAAGCTTAGTAGCAGTGTTGACTAAGGGGGGGGTCAACCTTGGGATCTTGTTCATAAAGTTGTTTTGCATATTCAATCCATTGATAGGTTGTGATATTGTTTTTAGTTTGCTTCTTTCTGGTTTGAAGTTCTTCCAAAATAACTTGGGGTTGTTTTTCCCAAGGAAGATTAGTTCTTCCCTTCGTGAAATCATGAAAGCATCTTTTTTCTTTCTTAAAATATGCTTGTAGGCTTTGAAGTTAATTTCTTTCTGATTTGATTCTTTCAAAGTTCTCCTTGCTTTTTTGCATTCCTCATCAAACCAAGCATTAACCGGGAAGCAATTTGTTTCAGGTTTCTTATTTTTTGTTCTTTTGCATTCTGAAAGTGCTCTTTGGATTAGATCTGTTAGCTCGTGGCTATGAAGGCCCTGGGATTGAGTTTTATCCTCCTTAAAAATCCTCTCTAATGCTATCTTGAAGGTATTACAGTGTGTTTGTGTCAAAAGAATCCTACCCTTTGGGGGTGATTGCTTAATGCCCTGAGGTTTTATCTCGACCTGCTGTTTTTCGCTCCAAGAGAATTTTAGATATATTGGTTTGTGATCAGATTTCAGATCCCAGATCTGATCCCCAATCCGAACTTCCTCCATTTTCTCACACATACCATGTGAGCAAATTGCATAATCCACCACACTTACGCCATTGTAAGTGTTGCATGTGAAATTTCCCGAATTCACCCATTTGTCCAAACCATTGCAGATGACTAAGTCAAAAGTTCCACATAGAGTAAGTAGTTGCTCCCCAAAAAGATTGCAACTTTTGTTGTCCTCTGAAAATCTTGTCCACTGGTGATTGCTTTCTTCTGTGAGCCAAATAGGATTGCAGTCTTCCTTACTACGGAGGATACTAGCTTGCTCATTTGCAGTCCTAGCATTGAAGTCACCCACTAAAAGGACTTCACTTAGTTGGGAATATGCTGCAATGTCATTTTTTAGGGTTGCAAAGGGGTCTTTGTGGTTAAGCCCTCTGCCTTTGTAAGTTTTTGAAACTTGCGGGGCAAAATAACATGCTGCAGTTCTGATGATATTTCCATTTTCCGATATTTTAATCCAAATGAATTGTTTATTTGAGTCTTCCTTTTCTAGTTGAATGAGACGTCCTTTTTTTTCCCTTACTAAGACCATGATACCTCCTTGTCCCTTGTCGTTCTTTGCTGCCTTGTTCCATACTGCCATCTTCAAATACCCTTCAAATAAAGGTGTTTTACACCCTTCACGCTCATGCGTTTCCACTAGACAAACTATGTCTCTGCCTTCCGCAATAGGCCCTAACCCAGGTCCCCACCTCCAAGGATAGACTCTACAGTTCCAACAAACTAAACTTAAGGAAACCTGAGTAGAGTTTGACTGCTATTTGTTTTGGCATACCAGACTCAAAGTCGAGTCCTCACCCCTATATGATTGAGGAAAATTATTATTGGCAGCAACATCCCATGTTATTTCATGATGATATGCATATTCATGGGTGTATTGATGAGACTTCTTTGAGCCACTTGAAGTCTCCATGTTTTCTTTGCTCCTTATTTGGTTCAGATTTTGATGGAGGTTCTTCATTCACTTCTTGGATGAAAGAACACATGGCTGATTATTATTTTGATGCATATTACATTCTTTTGGAGCAGCATTATAGGTCATGGGATCTTCACCTATGTCATTGGAGTAGATCTGATATAATACTTGATGCTTGTGTGTATGGGCCACATGGTGATCTACTTACTTGGATGTACAATCACTTTCATGATTCTTTGATGAGGTACCTTCTCAATGCACATTTGTATGATGTTGTTATGTACTTTCATGATCTATATTTTGTACTCATGATGTTTGGAAGGGTAAAATACCAACAATAGCATCCTGGAATTGCTTGGTTTCATCTCACTTGGAGTAGCACTTTGGTTGTTGATTAGAGAAAGCAAACCAACCTTCAGTTATTTGAGTTCATCTTTGCAGAGCAATGTTCTAGTTTCCTATGTGGGAGACCTTTTGAGAGATGGATTTAATTTTCACATGCTTGGTTTTCATGTCATTTCATCATAGACATTTCACACCATGCATGTATCAAGATAATATGGGACCCTGGGATCATTTTTGGTCTCACTTGGTTTCAATTGTGGGGGCAACAAGCAGCATTGGAGATTTATTGACCACTTGAGAAGATGATTGTAATCAGAGTAGTGCAACAACAAGCATGGTGGTTTCTCTGTGAAATTTTATTGGAATATTAAGAAACTCAAAGTTTGGTAACTCAGCACAAACTTCAAAGAATTATACAGAAGCAAAAAAGGGTGACAGTTCAGAAAAGGTTTCCAAAATATTGAGGTCAAGATTATTTGCACAAATTTGGTTTTTATGGATTTGATTAATCCTTTTGGTGTAAGTGGTGATGTTACAGGATATATCAATATGCACAATCCACGTCTCTTTACTTTTGGAAAATTGCAGTACATGAATGCCACTACTAAAATTGCAGCTAAAGAAAATTAATGAGCAGAACCATAACAAAGCACTTGGTGCAAAGGAAGGAGTACCAAATGAGGATGCCACTTGGGAATATGAAAAGATTTTACAGCATCCAAATCTTAAATTGCTTGAGGACAAGCAATCTTGGGTGGGGAGGACTGTAATGTCCCCATTTTTATAATTGCATAGCAGGACAATTCCATCAATCCTACTAGTTCCCTAGGTTGGATTGAAACATTTGGAATTTTAATAAAGGAGCTAATAAATGATGTTTAGACATTAGAATGGAATAAATATTTAATAATGAAGCTAATTAAATAAATACAAGAGAAAATTGAAGTGACAATGGAGCATGGAGACACATGGAGATTATGGGGCCCACACAAGCTAGAATTTTTGTGCCACATGGCATCCTCCTCTTGCAATTTCGAATCCATGGAAAGCCTAATGCTCTTGAATGAGTTAAAAGGCTAATACACTTGGCCATATGCATCATAGGTCAAATTTGGAAGGAAATGTAACTTACATGGAAGAGGAAGAGGCATGTTGGAGCTAGTGAGACATTTGGACTAGATTCCCTAGCTTTATGACAACAATGATGAAAATGCTATGACACCTATGACACCAATCAGATCTAAAGGGCTGACATCTGACATATATGACATGTCAGGGCTAAAAATTGCTCCAAGTGGGTGCTCAAGGGAGTTAGGGCAGCTAAGATGCTTCCACATGTAATTTCGTGGAAGTGGGAAACTAGGAATTGTTGTACAAGTGACATTCTTTGGAATCTCTTCCCAACTAGAGTTGGAATGCATCTCTTGGAAGGAATTCGACCCATAGAGAGCTTGGAAACTTTATAAATGTCAATAACAAATAATGAAGGCAGCTTTTGATCATTTGAGAAATTTGCATTTGTGAAGAGAGAGAGCTAGTGGATGCCTAGTTTCATGCCTTAGCCAATTTCGAGGGTGAAAGATTCCCATTCAAGTTGGTGTCTGGAGAGGCCATTCAGATCTTTCATGGAGCTTTAATGACGTTTGTATTTGCAAGTGTGAGCTACAGGGCAGCTCGTGGTTTCTTCTAGTGCAGCCCATTCTCTCAACCATTTCCAGTTTTTCTTGCATATTCTTGCTCATGGAGGGATTGGGCTTTGGGTGAGCTATTGTACTCTTCATGAGAGCTTCTCATAGTACATTTCTGATTGTAATAAGCGTAATATACTCTGTTATTCATCTTTAGAAAGTATTAGGTCAAAATATCAAATGGTTGTATGTGAAAGTGATTTTTAATAAGCAAACAATGACCATTTCCCCACTATATTGATATTGCGCTTTGGGTGACCTATTGTACTCTTTGGGAGAGCTTCTCATGGTACATTTATGATTGTAGTAAGCTCAATATACTCTGTTCTTCATCTTCAGATAGTCTCAGGTCGAAATATGAAATGGTTGTATGTAAAAGTGATTATTAATGAGCAAACAATGACCATTACCTCACTATATTGATGTATGTCATTGAATATTAAGGATTTCGAGCTTCTCATGGTCCATTTCTGATTGTAATAAGCTTAATATACTCTGTTCTTCATCTTCTGAAAGTCTCAGGTCGAAATACCAAATGTTTGTATGTAAAAGTGACTATTAATGACCAAACAGTGACCATTTCCCCACTATATTGATGTATGCCATGGTAATGTTGATTATTTCGAATGGAAGAATGTCTCTCTGGTATATTTATGATGAATGGGGTGTCATTTATGAGTGTTACAAGTTTCATGTTCAGCTCTTAAGCATTTGAGGTCATTTTACTCAGTTTAATTGCATTTGGAGAAGATTTGGTGCCATTTCCCCAAGGGTCGAATTAGTGATTTAGTAGTTGTTTGGGAGAGGGTCATAACAGCCTCTATAAACTGAATAATGATGCATATGAGACCTTAGCAATGTCCCTTAAACATCCTTTGCCTCTGTTCAGAAATTCGAGTGGGTTTGGGAGCATTTGGGAAGCCATTTCTAGCATTTACCCAGGGGGAATTGGAACCCTATTTTGCTAGTGAAAACTCCTACCTTGGACAGAATATTAAACAAGTTTGCAGAAGTCTTTGGAGGGTCATAAATCATCCCTGAACATCATATTCAAGACTTAATATCAGTCATATACCTTCTCAGAATATTTGGGAGCATTTGAGTCAATTTGGAGACCTAGACATCAAAACTAGTCAAACGTCGAAATAGGGAAAAAAGTGAAAAATTGGTCATTGTAATAATTTCTTTAAAAGGGACATTACAATGTAGATCCCAGCACTTCTTGACCTGAGAACTTGGAGGTCGTAACATCTTCTTCTTTTATAGTCGTAGTCCCTTCCAGAGTTGCGGGGAATCGTCCCCCCCCCCTTCGAACTTGCTCCGGAATCGCGATTCCAAGGGAATCGCCTAGGAATCGCCTAGGAATCGCGATTCCTCTGTCTATAAAACGCTCCCTCCCCAAAAGAGGAATCGCCAGGAATCGTTTAGGGTTCGAGCTTCCGAATCGCCAAAAAAACGCTTCCTAAATCGATTCCTGTTTATAAAAAACGCCTCCTAAAACGCTTCCTTCGATTCCCGAAAAGGCTTCCTGCTGTACACGTCGATTCCGCCGATTTGGAGACTAGTAAAATCCGCGTGGTTGCTTGGGGGACCCACGGTTGGGCCTTAGGGTTTGTATAGAGGGTTTAGGAGATGTGTGTGAGGGATAAAGCCCATTTTCATTTTCATTTTCTATTGATTGAGAGGAGAGGAGAGGAGAGGAGAAGAGAAGAGAGGAGAAGAGAAGAGAAGAGAAGAGGAGAGGAGAGGAGAGGAGGCTTGAAGAAGGCAAAGGAGGCTCCCATCAAGCTTGAAGAAGACAAAGAGGTAGGCTCTAAATTTTAAAACCCTCTCTTATTGATTTGCTTTGTGTTTGGATTTTTGAAACTTTGAAATTGTAGAATCTAGATGCTTGGAATTAGATGATTGTAGATGTTCTTCAACTTCTACTTCCTCTCCTACTCTTTCCCATGTGGCCTCCCTCATTCTATTGCAGGTAACAGGTTATAAAATCTATTCCAACTTCCAACTCTCAACAAACATGGTGATAGGTTTTGGTTTGTGGTTTATTTTGTTGGTTCCATTTGTTGTTTTGATGGTGGTGGTTGGAAACCGGAGGAGGAATGATGGGGAGGATGAAGAAGTGGGTAGTCATAGATACCATGGTGAAGAGGAGGAGGAGGAGGAGAAGGGGGAGGAAGAAGAGGAGGAGGAGGAGGAGGGGGAGGAAGAAGAGGAGGAGGAGGAGGAAGACGACCGGAACCCAAAGAAAGCCAAAGAGGAGCTAACACCCTTGTGGAAATATGTCACAAAGACACGAGGAGGCAAAGGGGGTGGAACCTGCAAATTCACTTGCCACCATTGTAATATTACTTACACAGGTTCATATACCTGTGTGAGAAGACATCTATGTGGGACCATGCCCTCTGATGAAAAAAAATTAGGAGGAGTTTGTATTTGCAAGAAGGTTCTCCCAACACAAATAGCCATCTATAGGAAGGAGGAAAATGAAGCAATATACAAATCAAAAGGGTTAAAGGCTGACAATGTGAATGACCTCTCAAGCCCATCCACCAGAGGTAGTGGATTCTCGCCCGTGGGATCGCGGAAGACATTATCAGATTTCCTTGACCAAGGTTGTAGGGATGATGTGGATTCAAAGGTGTACCGGTTTCTCCTT